>PVIA01008853.1:0-67179 GCA_004024845.1 Tonatia bakeri | reverse complement strand
CAGGCAAATTATCCCTAACCAATCTCTAACCTTCATAGCTTGTCCAAGTTGCTCTATACTTATGGAATGTGGTCCTGTCTTTAAAAGCACTTATTACCTGTCATGGGCTGAATTTCATCCCTGCCCACCACACCATTCATATGTTATAGTCCTAACTCCCAGTACCTCACTTAGATTGTGACTTTATTTGGAAATAGGGTCATTGCAGATTTAATTTGTTAAGGTGAGATCATACTGGAGTAGTTAGGTGAGACCCTAAACTAAAATGAATGGTGTCCTTATAGAAAGGAGAAATTTGGACATGTGTACCCATAAATATACATACATATAGACAGACACAGACACAAATACACACAGATCACCTGTAAACATATAAAGTTAGAGACAAGGATGGTAGGAATGAAGTGTGGAGCAGATTTTTTCTTACAGTCAAAAACAGAAACCAATCTTATCAACACCTTGATTTCAGACTTCTAGCCTTTAGAACTGTAAGATATTAAATTTCTGTTCTTTAAGGCCACCCAATTTGTGGTGTTTTTAAAATGGCAACAGGCAAACTAATATGTAATTATAAATCATATGATTATAAATTCATCCCTGTGATCATTTAATATCTTATTCTGCATATACAAAGTTTTCTGACATAGAGGCTGTATCTTATTTACAATCATGTTCCTTGTGCCTACCATAGTGCACGTCATATGATAGAAACTCAATAAAATGTGATTAAATGAATAAAAATTCTGTTCCTTAGCAAAGCTTTACTACTATAATGATTAGGAGAGCTTTATGCATAATTTATCTATACAACTTTTTGGTTGCAAACTTAAGAGTGTCATCAGAAGTGGAAGAGGCTGGGTTTCTCACTATGCTGTGGGACTGTCAGGTTCCTGGCTTCATACAGGAAAGAATTCAGAATTGAGCCTGAGAGTGAAAGCAGGTTTTATTTAGTTTGAAAAAAAAGAGGTGAGGACACAGTTTTGGAGACATGATCAGGGGTGAACCTGGGATGAGTTGCTTGCTGCCCACTCCCCACCCCTAGGTGCAAGTCTCACAGGATGCCTCTGTGAATGTAGTCCAAGTACACATCCTAGTGGACACAGGTGAACTCATGAGTGAGTTTCATGTGGGGTCAGTCTGTTCTCAGAATTTTATGTGTCACCAAGGGTGGATTGTTCTTGAACTTTGTGGTGCCAGATTCTGTCCCTGCTTTCTGGTCTTGTTCCTAACATGGTCCATAGCAGAAGTGGTGCAGTGTTCAGTCCTTCTAGGCTGCCCATGTACTTGTGCCAATTTTCATTATAATGATGGTGTAACAAGTTTTGGGGTTGTTTTCTGGTCAATTTTTCCTCCATTCAGGGTGGATCTGTTTTTAGCCAGTTCTTGTTATTGGCTTCTGTGACCACCACAGGAGTTTCCTGCTTTAAACTCCTTTCCTTTAATCATGCATGGGGGTGGGGGCTCTGGTGAGGGGACCTAGCAGCTGATCAGCCTGTGATGTCCATTCTTACTTCCTTATTCCACTTGTCCAGAGCTTTCCATCGATTCTTTCTGTGCTGCCTCAAGAGGATACAGGATTTCTTCTGCAAATCTCTCCTTGAGATGGGGAAAGAAAGGAAGCCTCTTAGTTGAGTGGGATGCCTGCTTGTGATGATAGGGGTCCTTTATTTTCACATAGACTAAATTTATTCATTTTTGGCCATAGCAACAGAATATGTGCAAAAGTCTGAGATAGTAGTGTGTGGAATGTGATGACAGGACCATATGGGGAACTGCGTGGTATCTAGATGAATTGCTGTAATTTAATGTTTAATTTAAGAAGATCTCATTTTGACAGTAAGACTTGAAGGTTAAAAAATAGACCTAAAGGGATAAATATAAAATAGAACTGTGTGACAATCAATATATTCTCATTGTATGGTAACCTCTTATTTTCTATATTTATATATAATTCTTTCACATAAAACAATTTTCAACCCTCTTATTCACCTAATCTGCATGATAAGTATATTTTTTCATTTTACATGTGAAAAATCTGTCCTATTTTCTCTATTTCATAGTATTTATTTTGAATAATTATTTTATTGTTGAATTTATTTTAAAGATACTCTTTGTTAGCTATTTTAATCTTATATAGAAATAGTTAAATCATGATGTGATAGAGTTTGGGCCAAAGATTGATTTATCTAAATTAGAACATATGAATTAGTGTAAGGAAGTGTAAGTCACAGTTCATTCTAGAACATATCTCATTTCAATGCTCGGTGTCACTAATATTAGATAAAATAAATTTTATTACAAGATATTTTTCTAAGTACATACATGCTACCATATTTTGAAATAGAATATTTTATTTATGAGTGCAGTTAAAATATATATTCTCCATATTTCTGTGCTAATTAAGTGCAATTCTACCATCCCAATACATCTGTGTAGTTATGATGACATGAATTGGTAAAAACACATTTAAACAACATCTATAATAACATATTTTAATTTTCCATTAATATATTATTTCAAATATGGGAAATGCACATAAATTAAATTTTATACACTTAGAAAAAGAAAGAGTAAGTAGTTTCAGTAAGTACATACACACACAACCACACCAACACATACCAACACACACAGACACACACCAAGTCTCACGAAATCATTGAATTAAATCATAATGATTTGGAAGCTAATTTTGCTGAGTTTAAGTTAACTAAAAATTTTGAGTGTACAATGGAATTCTTTAGTAATTTCAGTTTATGAAAATTAAGATAATTTTCAATTGTCTAAGAACAATTTAAAACAAATTTAACCACTTAAAGTTTTTCTTGAACCTCATAAAATCTTGTATAATAATATATATCTTAACAATACATAAAACTAACCATGTGTTTAATTTTCTTTTTTCTAAGTGATAGGTTAACTATTTAGTAAGAGGTGCTACAAAATGGAAACTATTTAAAAAGCAACACGTCCACATTCTTAATTATTGCTGAGTATTTTCTCTTATATTAAGAATAGTATGGAGAAAATGAAACACTGTGTTCAGAAATGTTATCTTTGAATTTCAAAAAGGTAGAGACTAGAAAGATACACAATTACTTAGATAATCATTTAACATATTTTAAGCAGGAATTTAAGATATAAAACTACCAGAGAAAAGTAGCAAATAAAGTGAAATGTCTCCTTTGTAACACCAAAGGGCACATTATTATCTGTATCATCTTAGAGAATAATAGTACAGTGAGATAAGAATTACTGGTGTTGGTCATTAAAAAACAAAGACAACATACAAACAAAATGAAATCAGGTTGTTCTCTGAATTGTCTTTCAATTAACCACTTGACCCATTTAAGTTGAAAACCCAGAATTATGAATTATGGCTCTATGTTTCATAGAAAGGCCAGAGAAATGCTACATAAATCTGAATTTCTCTATAGTTTTTATACTAAATCTGTAAATTATATGAAATAATTAGAAGGTGCCATACAAATCACTGTGCCAAATTATATTAAATTAATGGATTTTAAAGGGCTACAAAGTGCCTTTGGTGTTCTTGCATACTGTTGTCTGGTGCTTAGTTGTAAGATGAAATGAAGCACAAAAGCATTTTTTTCTTTTTTATCTATCAACAATTTCTTTCTTCTTCAATTCAGGAACAAAATTAGAAAATAATTTTGAATAGACTGTGGGGCTTTCTTAGAAGCAAGGCTGGCAGAACATACCAGGTGAGACAAAATAGGTTTATAGTTGTTTATAGGGGAAAATATAACAATAATAATACAAGAATAATTTCTGTGTTTTGCATACTTACACCTGTAAACCTGCTTTGCCTACCCCTCTAGATGGAATCTATTGGGACCACTTAGAACTATCTATTTGTCTTGTACTTGGGCGTCTCCCAAGCCCACAGCAGATTGAACCACTTTGTCTAAGGGCTTATCGTTTATTGGGAGGAAGTGACCAATAGTCTCCAAACATCTGTTCTCAAGACTTATAATTTTGGAAATATTTTTGAAATGGATTTGGGTAGATCCAACAAAGGTACAGAGACAAGGAAGTGAATGGAGGCCCTGAAATAAATTTATCATGTTTCAGGGAAAGAGGCATCCAGTGGGTTAGATTAGGTAAGCATGTTGGAGGAGAGAAGACAGGAGGAGTGTGTCTGATCAAGTCCTGTTGGGGATGATTTGCACCTAGGAGACTGTCTTATGTAAGAATTAGAACATCAGGTAGTCGAAGTTTTGGTAATACTGGGAGTTCTATCACATTGCCGCAGTGCCCTCCTGTGAGCAGACTTAACCTGAAGAAATGCCCCAGTATTCATGTCTAGTCTTTGCTATGGACCAGTTCTTTCATCTCAGAGTGGCTCCCAGAAATTGTCCTCCATACCTTCCTACATGTGGGATCTGTGAGAGAGCTTATCCTCTGGAGCCTTGCTAGATTGCTGGGAGCCTTTCCACTCTTTTTCACTGAGAACCTGGTCAGCCAGCTCTGGGCAGCTGAAGAAAGGATAGATGCTGTGAGCAGAAGCTGCCCAGCAGCACACGTGTTAGCTGCTGGAACAGGGGGAATTTCCTTTTGCTACAATGCTCATTACAGGAACTCTTGGTCAGCGATTTGATTTTTAATATATCAGAAGCAAGTTATTCGTAGAAAGCAGGAGAAAATATATTAGAATTAAGAAGCACAGGAACAAAAATTGTGTCAGATGAACATTTAATATAAGTGTAACATAAGATTTTAGTCATTTAAAGTTATTCAACTTTGCAAAAGTATAAATAAAACATACTCTCTCTAGTAATAAATGAATGTTTTAGAATTTTGATATCCTCATACTACAATTTAATTTGTAATAGCTTAATTTTCATTTATATCTTTCAAATATTTATCCCTCAATTTTATACCAGCAATTTGTCAATGTTCCAGAACTCACTGATAACCTAAAATGGTTCATTTTTTCTTTTGAGAAGGTAAACTGAATTATTTTATTAAAAAAAACTTTCTTATATATACTAAACAAGAAATATTAGTAACAATCATAATTTTTGTCTGATGTATATATTTATTAAAATGTATTAAGTTCATATTAAAAATATGAGAAAGTTTTAAAAAATTTCTTTTTACATGAAGTTTAGAATGTTAGACCTCACGAAAAAAAATGTACACATAGCAAAAATATTTTCTCGGCCAGTTATCACATAATTACCATTTAGATACAGAGGAACATGTCATGTCTGCATGATGGCTAAGCTGGGAATGCATAATCATTGACCTCATGGTGAAATTTTTATTCTCTCAAAAAAATATTAGGCAAAATTAATTCTAAACAATAATAACTACTAAGAAGTGACAAATAAATAATTTAAAAGCAGATCACATAAATACATGTGTTTATTTTGTATGTTTAATTCTAATCCATAGCATTCACTTTCTTTTTTTTTCATCTTTTAAAAAAATTTTATTTTAATTGTTGTTCAAGTACAGTTTTCTGTCCTTTACTCCCATCCCAGCCCACCCACCCATCCTTCCTCACCTCTCTCCCATTTCCATCCCCTCTAGTTTTTGTCCATGTGTCCTTTATATTTGTTTCTGTAAACCCTTCCCATTCTGCCCTGAAAATCCCCTGAAATTCCCTCCCCTCTCCCCTCTGGTCACTGCTTTCTTTGTAGATAACTTGCTTGGGTCTGTTCTGTCTTTGAGTCATTTGCTTAGTGTAACTGTTCTGGAGAATCTGGTTTGCTGTTACTCTAAGCATTGGATATGATTGGCTAAATAGGAGAAAAAGTGGAAATCAAAGGTGGATATTTAAATGAACAAATGAGATACAGGCAGGAAAAAAGGAGGATTTTTTTTAGTAAGCAAACACCAGTATGTCATTAATTTGAAAGTTTTGGCTCCTTAAAAGTCTTCAGTCAAATTAGCTTAGAACTGTTCCGGCAAAGCTTCTATCAGATCTAATTCTCTCTAGAGCAATAATGCTGAAGGGTCACCTTGCATTTCAATTCATCCATTTGGAATTTTGGTTGGTCAACTATTTTAGTGCTTATTATAAATTATTTTCCCTTGCTCCTTCTCCCCAAAATAATATTACCAATAATCTGAAATTGACTCATTATTATCAGTTTCAATAATTACTACCTTTTCATTCCTCCTAGGGATAGTGTAATTTTACAGAAATTGAAACCTACACACTAATAGTAACTTGTTGATGCTAGCCTAGTAGATTATTATCATTTTTGAGCAGTGTTCTTAGCACTGCATGTAGAATAAGTTAAGCATTTTGAATTGTATACAGAGAAGTGGTAACAGATTACCCTGGATCTGTTTCATTTTCTACTGTTCGGTTCCTCTTTCACATGACTGAACATATGGCTGTGAAGAGTAAGAAGGGAGTTTGCAGGCCAGTTACTGTGCAATCAGGCCTCTACTGCAGTGAAAGACCTTGGCCTTCTAAGACGTCTTCTATAGCACCAATCGGATGGACTTAGAGATGAACTGGGATATGGATATTTAAAGAGGTGATGTGCTTCGGAAGTATGGAGTTTCTCAATACTTAGCAGGCAAATGATTGACAGTATCATTCCTACAATGAAGTCTGTATATAAGGAGGAAATAAGATTTGTTTACTGGTTTAGAATTCAAAGTATAAGTTATGATGCTTATTTCCATGAGAAAATGTGGTGTGAAGCTCAGTTAGCTTCAAGACGTTTTTGGAACATGACACATTGGTGAGATGGAGATAATGATAAATCATTCAGATTCAAATAGAAATTCGTTAGCAGGAATGACTGCAACTCTTTATATAACCTAGATACAATCATTTCACTTGCTTTCTTTCAGAAATATAAAGTTAAACAATAAACAAATTTGATTAAATCAAATTTTGTCTTTAATTTAAGAAAGTATTTTTTTTTGAAAATGTAACTAAAAGAACAAAACCCTTGGCTTTAGTTTGGGTAAGTTTTTTTTAATAGTCTGTTGTTATTATTATTATTGCCTTTAAAGATAATTAAATAACAATTAGTGTTTTCAAGTTAATCAAAATAGGAATTTTACATTCTCATCCAACTCCAAAACATTTGGACTGGAACAGTAGAAATGTACATGCTGCAAAAAAGTAATTTGTAAGTCATTTGTAATTTACTAAACAATGAGTTAGGATGGTGCACTCAATATTTTGGAATTATGCAGATTTAGGAAAACCCACAAAAACAAAAAACAAAACTGTGGTAAAATCAAATGCCAAAGGTGAACTTTAAACAGCACCTTTTCCTCTGGTGTGAAATATAGGAACCCTTTCTCAGTGCTGAGGTTACAATTCTGTCCTTACAGGAATCTCCTTGAAGATCTTAAACTGGGCTAAAAAAATGGGCTGGAAGGTCAATAAAATGAGTAGATGCATAAAGGTATGTGGAAATAAAATAAAAAGTAAACCATAAAGTTAAGTGGATTTAAATATAATTGTATATCTTGTAAAATAATGTTACTAGGAGGTAATGCTATTAATTTTCACTTTATCTCCCCTTGGTCAACAAGCACTTTTAGAATCTTCTCCAATTTATCAACGTCTGTCTGTATGTTTTCATGTGTTTGATGATATACATAGTAAAAGTTAAGTTTTCCTTATATTTACATGTAAGACATCTCAGATTTGTCGACTTGAAATACCCATTTTATCCAGTCAACTATCCCAAAGAGAAAAACTTGGATGTTTGAGATGAACACACACACACATTGCATAGTCTATTTAAACTTAGCAAACACTGGTGTTTTCAATCCTGTGCCCATAGACGGATATTTTCCTATGGTGGCTTCATTTCCACAGCTTTTACCATTATGCATTGTTACACACTTTCTGGCTTCCCCCTTTTTAACAGAGCAAAGAGTGTAATTCTAAGTTCAATGTTTACAAAGTTTCCTTGTCTATATTCACCTGTCCAGCACTCAAGCAGTTCCTGACCAGCAGCTACTACTGAAGCTGAAGCTGCTGGGTGGGCCTGCCACACCGCTGCATAAGGAGACAATGAGCCCAAGTGGATTTAGACAGGTTATTACTCATGGCACAGAGGACGGCGTGGGCTTTCTGTGTACATCATTCCGCTTGTCCTCAAGTGCCCATGGCGGCAGTATGGGCGGGCCCAGATGAATGCTGCACACACAGTGGATTCTTGCTATGCCTGAAAAACACTGACTTTAAGAAAGCCCCGGTCTTACAAGGACACTGCCAGCAAACCTGCCTAAACTTCCCTCAGAGACGCTACCTCTTCATCACCTGAAATGTGTCAGGAGATGGGAATTTAAGCAAGCCTGCCCCCTGGTCAGGAAGAGCTTTGCAAGCATCTTTAAATAAAGTTGTCAGTAACCTTTTCTCAAAAGCTGTGCAGAAATGATAAGTCCCTGGAAAACTAACTCCCAATATTATTTTCTTTTCATGTAGAATTCCTTTGCAGAAAGTTTTCTCCTGATAAGCATTTTACATTTTTTTCTATACCTATTACAAAAACAAATTTTAATTAGTTTCTTAATTATCCTCCAAGGCAACAATCTTTATGTGTTTTGCTACATAGAAATAACTGTATGTATTGGCATTTGAGGAAAATGAATTTTGCAATTAAGGAGAAATAAGTATTTTTTTTCTTGATCAAAACACAACCCTGATTACTTTTTCTTATTGGGACAGTGTGAGTGGAACATTTGACTTGACAAATAGAGATAAATTTGGAACTAGGCTTGCTGCTTTGGAAGGTGCTAACATGACTTTGAAGAAGCACAGGCATTCCTATACCCCTAAAGGAGGATGAGCAAGAGGAAACATATTGTTATGGGAAAGTAACAAACACTACATTACTGGGTACAAAATCACACTTTCTTGCCTGAACTCAATCTCGGGTTAAGTCAAGCCACTGGTGAGTGCATTTCTTTATGAAATATTCGTCCTCTAGCCAGAAGTCTTGAGATGGCGAGGCAGCGCACCTCCGTGTCTTGCGATATAGAAACAGAAGTTGAAATGTCATGTGTCTAGCTGATTGCACTCACATGTCTGTTGGCAAAGTTTAGGAAAGTGCTATTGATTGGACAGTTCCCAAAAACATCTGGCAGAAAACCTGCTCAGATTGGTGCGTTTGCCTTAAAGATTCCTGAGAAGTTTTACAAATGCCTAGCTTACTGCCAGATAGCTCTATAGAAACTCAGAATTAATACTTTATAGAGGAAAAAAAGTCGGGATTTGTTCTTTGTTCCAAATTTGGCTGGGCAGTTGCAGTGAGGGTCTTAGTCCTTGTCAGTGTTAGAAACCTGTTCTTTAGGCATAAAGCTTCATTTTTGGCTCCATCAAGAAAATGTTTCTTGTTCCATTAAGCAAGCACTGGCCAGCCAATGCACTATTGTACTCTGGTTCTATCAGGAGGAGGGATCATGCTTGATAACCCACCTAGTGCTTCCTTTACTAGCAGCAATGGGATTGGTGTGCACTTCCATCAAAGGACTAATTCTAGGAGGACTTTGGTGTGCATGTTGGCTGATGAACTGGTTATTGTGATGAAGATCCCAGTGTCTTTGAACTCTTGGAGCTTCATGTTAGCTTAAATGTCAAGCCAGAATAATTGTAAATATTAGTTTTCCTAGCTCAGCAACAGCCTCCAAAGGTATAGAGAGATGGGCTTATAGCTACTTGACTTTGGGGAAACTCTTCTCTGTTTTGTCATCCCTAAACTTAGGGAATAAAGTTCACTTTTTTCAAAGTTAACCAATGATAAGATTTAATAAGCTCATGAATGAGAAGTGTGGTTTGCAAATATATAGACCACATTTCTCATCAAAATTGAGGTATATAAATATTAAGTACAATTAATGAGTCAGTCTAATCATCAATAAAGTTTAGATACTAAATTTAAATGTAAATCCTTAATCAGAAATTTTACGTTCGAAATACAGACACACTGCTACACATTCCTGAAAGAACTCCACAGTTAGGCATTACAAAAGAATATTACAGTTAACAAAACACAAGCTCACGAACCCATGTTCTTATAAACAATTGCATTATCAATCTGGAATATGATATGTGTCAGAAGCAGGCAGTTTATAATTCTATGTGGTACTGATGTTAAGATTTTATCACAGTTAACTCAGGGAAAGAATATTTTGTTTAAAATTATTGACATGTGGTCAGCTTAAAATAAGAACTTTTCAGTGGCATAGAAATCATGGTTTTCTAATGGGTAACACAATCAGACTAACATAAATTTTTCTAAAACCACACTCTGTAAGGATACTTGTACTTGATTTTTGCTCCTTCTGGACACTGTGATCTTGATTTTTAACAGTTAGTGAGGTTCCACCTATTCTAAAGTAAAGAAGGAGTATGATGGATTTAAGTAACTTACATGTAATCCAGTAGAACACTACTTGATTATCAGAATACTTGATTATCAGAAATGTATATCAGTATGGCACACATTACCATTATCACAGTGCAAGTACGGACCTATCACTTTAAATTAAAATAGGAAGCAGCCTGGCGTCCTTGTAGAGAAATTCCCTCGCTGCCTCAATTGTTAAGTTACCACAGAGACACTCAATATCATTCCAGCTTCTCAGTTCCATTTAAAGACAAACTGGAGAGTTGAGTCAGTGCACGAGGGAGACCAGGTGTTCACCCGTTTACGCCGTTGCTGCTGCCATGACCGGTCTCCCCTGCAAGCGGTCTGCGTGCAGTCCGGGGTGGGGACGGCACGCACAGGCTGGCGCAGATCCTGCCTGCCTGGAATGCGGAGAGGCTTTTGCTTGGGTTTCTCAGATCAGGTTCTGTGGTTAATACTCACGTGTTCAGACATTTTCCCAGAGCATGGTTCGCAGCCAGCATGGCCTGTTCAGCCTGGGCTTCCAGCCACAGCCGCTCATTTTCTCAGAGCCAGTCTTGGCGGGCAACTTGAGTCACCAGCCCTGACCTCCCCTCCCTCGTGCCAAAATTTCCTCTGTGGGAACTTTGACATCCTTTTCGGCCACCGTGGATGGAGCAATCTCGATCTATCAGATGGAGTTCTCAGTCCGAATGATATGTTATTAAACCTTGGTCTTCATTCAGGAGCAATAACAAAACCCTCAGCTCTTTACAGAAACTGAATTTTCCACTTAGAAATCTAATTTTTAAATAGATTAAAGATGTAACCCTTGGATATTTTTATCTGTTAGAATCTGTTAAGAATATTTTGAGAGACCAGTGGGGGTGAGAGGAATAGAAGATCGTGAGGACCCATCTCCCAACATATGAGAGAAACCATAATCATACTTTAATCATTAGTGATGTAATTTTCTAAGGGTGGAAAAAGGAAAGAGTCTGTTTTAAAATGAAAGAAGCCCTGGAAATCTCATCTACAGGACTGGAAATAACTTGCCAGAATTTTTTTCTTTAAGCTCTAAATTCATTTTTAGTAACAGAGGAAGCCATTTGAAATGAAATACAAGAGTTAAAGCAAATGAAACAAATGGATGCCAACAGTAAATGGCAAAAAGAAATACATTCAATGGGTTCTTCAGAAATCCTGTCTCTTGGGACTGAAGGCTGAAAGCCTGTTATTTTTATTTAAAAAGTTATAAATCATAAAGCTATCCATTGATACTAAGTTTAGCTCCATTGTGACATGTCCCTTTGTTCTTTTAACAGCACGAGTTTCACCTCAGATATCAGCTTTGGTCAAATCCCTTAGTTTCTCTGAGATATATTTTCCTTAGATGTAAAGTGAAAAATGATACTTATAGTTTATTTACGAGAATTAAGTATAAATGATCTTACACTGAACCTTTCCTATGTGGTAGGCACTTGACACATAACAGCAACTATGATAATTAGCATAACCATTTGTTTTAATCTTTGTGGGGTTTGTTGTTTCTAAAATCTTTGTGGTAAATGCTTCTAAACAGTTTTTAAGTTCAAATGTTTAAAGTTTTACAAAACAAAGAGTTTTGCCAATAATATAATCATAATCACAATAAAGAATTCATTGAAAGAAGATTTTCTCTGTCCATGTGACAGACTAGAGCAGACTAGAGCAGGGGTGTCAAACTCATTTTCACTGGGGGCCACATCAGCCTTGCAGTTGTTTTCAAAGGGCTGAATGTAATTTTAGGACTGTATAAATGTAACTACTCCTTAACAGTTATGCCAGAGCTCTGTGGTGCTGCTGGGTAGAAACTAGGTGGAGGGCTGGATAAAACAAGGTGGAGGGCCGGATTCAGCCCACAGGCCTTGTGTTTGCCACCTGTGAACTACGGGGTGCATTGAGGTGGAATCACTTTGGCGTCAGTGTTTATAATAAAGCCACGTTTATCATAGAGACATGTTGAGGGAGATCGTGTTTGCTAGGAAAGCACCAATGATTAGGAAGAACTGTGGTGTCTACCTTCTTTAGTTTCTTCAGGATCTCTACTATTTGTCTTACACACCACTTCTTTTTTTGCTATAGCTTAATCTAAACATTTTTTCAAGTCTATACTTGGTCAATTGTGCTTTCATTTAATGGACTTCATTGAATCTCCCTTATTGTGCATTTTGACAATTTTGCAACTATTTATTTGATACCATCTGTATGATCAACATTGTTTAGAGTCCTAGGAATACATACACAAATAAAACTCGGTTCCTGATCTCGAAGAAGTTGATCTATTTGAGAGACTTCAAGGAAGCAAATGATTTTACTTCAATATAATTTTATGTAACATAATTTCTTAGTGTGCCATTGATTGGTCTAGGGAGTCAGAAAATGTTTCCTAGAGGAAAATGAAGTTACGCTGAGACTTTGTGAATGAAAAGTTTACAGAAAGAACAAATGTACAGCTGAAGCTCCTAGAATAAGGAACACCATGAACAAAATTACATTAGCAGATGTGTAGATGATGTGTGTGGAAAACTGAAAATAACTTGTAAAGTACAGGGCTGAGAGTCGCAGAAGTTAAAGCCAGAGAGACACACAGATGCCAGATGAGAGGAATCCTGTGCGTAAGGCTAAAAGTACATTAATTTTTGTCTCAAAGACAATGCAAAACTCCTGGAAGGACGGAGTAAGTGAGGAATGGCATTTCATTTAGTAAGTATAT
This sequence comes from Tonatia bakeri, assembly GCA_004024845.1. Lineage (NCBI taxonomy): Eukaryota > Metazoa > Chordata > Mammalia > Chiroptera > Phyllostomidae > Tonatia > Tonatia bakeri. The sequence goes on along the minus strand of PVIA01008853.1, from coordinate 54,087 downwards.
AAGAACTGAGTGATAGTCCCTTACAATACAAACTTAACTCTGATCTATTATAAAGACACCGAGAGTTCAGAAACATGTGGACACATATAGAAAAATTATTCAAATTCTGGATTAAATCAATCACAGGTATCTCACCCCAGAAAGCAGAGCCTATGGCTTAAATACTGATATTAAGGAATGCAAAACCAAGAAAGTTAAGAGCAGGCAGAGAAGGAGGGAGAACAGTCTCAGGGTCTGACAACAAACTGGCCACTGTTTGCTATCAAATAAAACTGACAACTGGATCTTGCTAAAGTGTCTTATGAACCACATCTCAGGTCAGTCCAACTAGGAGGATCAAGGAAGAAGAATCTGTTCATTAACTACTGTCTCCCTTGTACTCCTTCACTTCCCATTTGAAGTTAAGACTGCATGGTTTTACATCTGCAGTACCACACAGAAGCCCTTGGGCAGGAGGTGGGATGTTGGCATGAGGTAATGCACTGCTAGGTTGTACTTACATGAAGTCAGCCAGAGCTCAAACTGACTGGGTCACTTCTGTTGTGGGCTGGTGGAGGTGGCTGTGATCAGCATCCCTGGAGACCGTTGAGGTTGAGCGGAATCTGTGGACTCTGACACAGGTGCCCTGTGGTCAGTGAGGATGGGGCGGACAATCACAGCAAGGCAGACATGGATAGGGAGCGCATTTGCCATTGAGGACTAGGCAGAATGATTTTCATAACGGAAGGTGGGGCTAACAGCATAAACATATCTCTGACCTGCTGAGCTCTTTCATATTGGCTAACTGATGGTAAGGTATCTAGGAGGGATAGTGATGCTCAGCTCATAGTGCTCTTTTCTTTCAGTGCATCAGTGCACTCGTGGTGGCGCTCCAGTTCTTTTAATACAAGGACCACAACACTCCTGAATAGAGAGGGGCTTGGGAGGACGGGATCTAGATTATATGGGCTTCCCCCAGTATGAGATAAAGCCTCAGCGTGTCCATGGGCACAGAACCTTCTGAAGAAGGGAAACAACTGGGCTTTGTTAGGGAATGACCCTACATCATAACAAGAATATTTAGGAAATCTTCTCCTTCGTCTTCTCCACAAGTCCTGTGGTCATTTGCATAGATGATGGGTGGTAGTAGTAGAACTCACAGAGTAGCAAAGTTTTTAAATTGTTACTTAGTAAAGATAATTGGTCAATGACAGGAAAGACAATAAACTACAGTAAAGATTTAGATTAGAATATTAAAACCCATACTAACAACAATCCTTATGTTTCCTCTTTTTTTGTGTCGAGTATTTGGTAGCCTACATTTAGAAATAGAGCCAGTGCCTGCTCTTGAGTTATGGCTGTAAATGGAAAACAAAACCAAAAACCAAAACAACAAAACACTGGCAAATTTGATAAGGTTTCTTGTAGGGAGAAATTAGGATAATCATCTAGGCTGAGTGAGGAAGGAGGTGATGACATAAGGGAGCTGGTATAAAAGATCAAAAGAAAGAATAAATTTAAAAAAATGTCTCTCTGCATTTTAAAATCCAAACTGTGTTTTGAAGGCAGGCACTTTCCTTTTCATGGCTTGAAGAATTATCCAAAAATCCAGCACTGGTTTTGGTTAATTGACTCAGAGGATTATTCCAGGTGGCTACAACTCTCACCATCTGCTTTGAACACTCTTCAGTCTGGTCTCCCGGATTCCTCTGCTACTGGCATCATTACTTGGAAGCTTTCTCTCTTCCTGGACCAACAGATTGATTACCTATTTGGACAGTTTTCTGTTCTTGGGACAATAGCCATAACATGTGCTGCTTCTCAAATTACCCTGACGGCAACTATGACCAGCAGTGAGTGGTGGCCCGCCTTCCAACATAGCTCCCAAGACGCTAACTGTGCCCGCCTGGGGAGTGATGGAGAGAATTCATGGTGTGTTCTTATATTAAGCTCATTCCGTGTCCAACTTTCTCATGAAAACTAAGATATTATTAGAACTTTAGCAACATTTTACAATACCCAGGACTAACTATATAAGGATAAAGTATGAATGCTAGAGGAATAATATTAAGTATTTATGATGCTTTATAATTAACTCAGTTATTTGGTGATATGAAAATGTAACTCCTTTTTAGATGATAACTTATGGGCCTCCAATCTTCTATATTTTAGAAAACATTAGGCTATTGTCTTGAGTTTTTCCATTTATTGAATCATCATAATGCCTTCTGTAATATAGGGGTGTGCCTCCTTAAAATCATTATTATTTGGGGGATCTGCTTTTTTGGGGTAAATTTGAAAATAGGAAACAATTAAAATTGACTTCTGTAGCTTCTTGGAGGGGTCAGTTGCAGACTCATTTCTGGCTACTTTTTAGGGAAAAAATAAATGAATTGTATTATCAGAACTTTGAACCAATACAGAAATTCTGTGAGTATGTTAATGCTTTAATTGTTGCTTAATTCCCACTGTGGATACCACTCTTCATTTATCACAGATGTTTGAATAAGCATTGGTTTATGATGGAAGCAGTACAGCACTTGGAGTCAGTCAGGAACATCTGGGATTTGTTTCTCCTTCTGTTAATAATTCATGCCAGCACCTGGAGAAATTATTTCATTATCAGACCTGTAGTTTCTCTCTGTAAATTTGGTCTATTGCTCTCATTCTTAAAGTAGATGTAGTCATTTACATTAAGCTATAGCCTAAAGTTTTCAAATTGACTTTATTTTAGTTTCACAGAAATGTTAAATATACATAAAATTTACATAGTAATTCTCCTCCTGTAACTTTTCTTCAATGATGTTTAGCAAAAAGAAACTTTTAATAGCTACATTCATGCCAACATTTCTATTTTAAAGTGCTTTCTGGCTTTTGTTTTGTGTGTAAAAGTGATGAAACTTTTATGGTACCAGCATGTAGTAGAAGCTAATGGCAGAACTCCAGCACTCTCTGTCAAAACTTATTAAAAAATGAGGGTTGAACATATAAATTCTCAAACTATATTCTCTCAAACTGTATTCAGATGTGGCTAGTCCGTCATAAATGAGAGGCTATCTTTCATTAAGCTACTGTTGTTGTTTAATCTATTTTAAGACAACTTAACACCTGTTGATCTCCACTTCATCAATATCATTAGAGAAATGATATCCACAGAAAGAGTCACTAAACTTTTGCAAAATAATTCTCTTCAGTTAAAATGCTTGCACTTTTTTTGGAAATGTATTTTAGCATGAAATGAAATACTACAATGCCCCTTCTTGAACTGCTTTATCCAAGATGACAATTTTCTAATAAAACACTAATCATTACTATGCTAACCCAGTAGTAGCATGTGAGGTTCTTTTGGATGTTTTGGTGTTTCTGCATTGTCTGATAGGCTGAAGATAAACTCTCCTTTTAAATTATTACATAACAATGTTTTTGGCAACACCTCAACAAGAGAAAGACAAACAACACAATTAAAAAATGGGCAAAGGATATGAATAGACCTCACTCCACAGAAGATGCTCAATATCATTAGTCACAAGGGAAATAAAAATTAAAACCACAATGTGATACCAATCCACATTCACTGGGATGACAAAAATTGAAAAGACAGAAAAATAACAAAGGTTGGCAAAAATTGTGAAAAAGTTGGAATCTTTATAAATGCTGATAAAATTTTAAAATGATGCACTCACTTTGGAAACATTTTCAGAGTTCTTCAAAATGTTTACTTTTAACATATAGTCACCGTATGACCCAGCAATTCCATTCCTATGTACATACCCATGAGCAGTGAAAACACATATTCACAAAAACTTGGGTGTTAGTGACTCCAATGGAATTACTTGTAATGACCAAAAGGTGAGGGCAAATAAAATATCCATTAAATGATGTGATGAATGAACAAAATGTGGCATACAATAAATTATTATTCAGCACTAAAAAGGAATGATATCGTGATGCATGTTACCGTACAAATGAACATTAAAAATTAGTATCTATGAAACTGGTCACAAAACACTACATATGATTTTATTTATATAAATAGTACAAGCAAATCTGTAGAGACACAAAGTGTATTAGTGATCACCAGGGGCAAGGAACAGGGAAGAATGTAGATTTATTACTAATGATTTATTACTAATTATTACTAATGATTACTAGATTTATTACTAAAATAAATTTCTTTTTGAAGTGATGAAATATTCTCAAATTAGGTAATTGTGATGTTTGAAGAATGTTGAGAATATACTAAAAAGTACAAAGCTGTATATTGTAAAAAGATGCATTTCATGTTTGTAAATATTATTATAAAAAACAATAGGCTAGTAATGAAAGCAAAAGGATCTTAAATCACTCTCCATAACTGTGAGAGAATGGTCAGTGATGGAACAGACTCTCAGAATTCATGGTTAACTTTGAATTTCCATGGTTGTATAATGAGAAGAAATTTGAAGTCATTCCCTGTAATGTTTTGAGTGTCCTGGGAAGATAGGGGGTGACTTTTCAGAAGGAAGAGAAGATAAATTAAATACTGATGCATTTTAATTTTCCAAGTGACAGATCTGAAAATACTTAAACATGGAAATCTGTGGAGAGTGATTTTTAAGTCTGTATCTTAAAATAGAAATTTCTAAAATAACTGAATCCTCTCTAGGAGAGATAAAGAAAATACTAATGATTATCTGCCAAACAAGGTAAAAACAGGCAAACTAGTTTTAAGGATAATGGATTGTGTATAAGTAGAATGTCCTCTCCCTCCTTTCTTTGTCAAAGGGAATGAAGACCCTTTCTGTATCCAGTCTTACTTACCTAGCCAGGAAAATTCAGGTTATATATGAGTATGTCTGTGTGTGTTGGGTTGGAGTGGAGCTAATGATATCTATAGAACCACATGCTGATGTGCATATGAGTATTAATATTTTGGAGAAATAGATTCAGAATATACTGCCAGTTTCCAAAATCCTACACAAATCCCTGCCATTGTGTAATATACACTATGTTGGCAGAGGCATAATGCAAACAAACAAATTAACAAAGAATAAATTCGTTAAAAAATCATAAAAAATAATCTATCAAACACTCTAACACCTTTTGAGTAACATTTTGTCTTTGGTCAAGACCAATAGATTAAAAAACAATGGTTTAATACATTTTCTGGGAAAAAATGACTAAATTTATCTCAGTGTTAGAAATTTATCTACTCTTTGTTCATGCATCCCTGGACTCAGATGTCTTTGTTATTGTGAAATGGAGGGAGAAGGAAAAAAGGAAAATAGCAGGTAGATGGAGAAATGTTTTACTGCTTCAATGAGTTCCTCTCCCTGGTTATCTACCTAAGCAAAGCATTCTCTAAATCCATCTTGAAATAAATTTCTTTAGTGTTGAGGAAGTAGAACAGAGGAGGTGACATTACTAGTCTGGATATAAAAATATTCTTATTATTTACCAGTGTTTTTTGTCCTAGGATATTAAGCAATGAAGCAGAGTTACAAATTTCTGGGCTAGATAAACCTATAACAACTTAGAATAAATTTGTTTGAGGAATATGATTAAATTATTTTGATAAAGTTCTGATAACACTAGGACAAAGCAACCTTTGGATAAATTATATATTTTTAAAGAATAAATAGTAAGAATGAATTGCGCTAATTATATGAGGCTAGATTTTTCTAACTTTGCAAGAGTTTTGTTAATAAAAAATGCTAATTTGTGAAATTTTCTGTTCCCTTGGATTTAAATAAAAACTAAACCATGTATGTGTTTTCCTGCCAGGTTAATAATAAAGAGCAAGTGCATGCTGTCTTCTGGCTTCAAATTCATTTAATACTGTTATACTTCAATACCACCTAGCACATGTAACCTCAAATGAGCAAAAATAAAAATGAGCCATTTAGGACATTCAGCAGTGACCCGAAGGCATGCTTTATCTATTATCCTTGATTAACTTTATGCAAAGCCTCTTTTTAGAACTGTGGTAAACCTTTCTAGGAAAGGAAAGGAAACAATTTCCATTTGAGTCATCAATCAATGAATAAGCAGCTTGGTTCCAATTGGAAAGCTGCTACTGCATTGTCCAATACAGCAGTTAATAACCAGTCTCCGAACAGGATGTGTTATTTTCATTATGTTTCTCTCTCCTGATGAGTAGATAAATGGATAGAAAAAAATGAGTTGACCAAAATAGACAGAGCTGAAGATGATGCATTTGCCAGGCACCAAGGTGTAAATGAAACTCCTAACAACTTCCATTGTGTTACACAGTAGAGTAAAATCAAGTCAAAGGAACAAAGCCTGCTTATGTGTGGGAATATGGCACAGTTTATGCTCATTTTGAATTCAGGAAAGCTAAGCACAGTAGAAAAAGAAGACAAACCCTATCCTCAAGGAGCTCATAGCTGTGAAGACAGAGACAGAAAGAGTCAACTAAAGTGAAAGATTGTTGATGGGTATAGTGATAGAAGTCAAACCAGGGTGTTCTAAAGTATGTCAGCAAGGAACCCAATCCATATTAGCTCCAGGAAAACGTTTTAGATTGAGTTTTTAAGAATGCATGAGGTTGGGTACATGAATAAGAAGAAACTAATATGTTTTGTAGAAAAAAAGGGAAGGGCAAAAAAATTTTTTGGAAAAGTGAGACAAGAATGTTAACTATTAAGTTGTTTCATGTGGTTGGTATGTAGGGTTTGGAAAATTATGATGTAAGAAACAAGGTGGGACATTTAAAGAGGGTTAAGAAGGATTTATTAGAGGTGGTTAGAATCTTCTGATTGCTATAGGGGATTCAGATTGATCATTATTTTATCACGGTGAACCTGCCTAAATATAGGCTGACAGCAATTCAGTAAAGAGGAAAAGAGGAAAGACACAACATTTTGCAAAGCAAGTTCTCAAAATGACTGGACTGCTACCATTTGAGTCCCTGGGTGAAGAATGTGAATGGGGTGTTGAATCTGTAGCTGTGGGAGAAGAAAGTTGAAAAAGTTCTTGACAAATTGCCCCTCTTACCCCAGGATTGTGCTTGTTCACTGGGGACAATTTTGCCTCCCCAGTGGATGGCAGCTGATATTTGGCGATAATTTTGGTTGTCACAACTTTCATGCTTCTACTGTCATAAGTGAGTAGAGACCTGAGATGCTGCTAAGCACTCTATAATACACAATATCACCTCCACCCTACCCCCGTAAAAAAGGATATTTTAGCCCCAAATATGAAGAGTGCAGAAGTTGAGAACTGTGCTTTATGAGTAAGAAGAGGATTATTTTCAGATTTAGGGACTTGAGGATTATGTAGAAACTTCAAGAGAATAGATTAAAATTGAAATAGTTGCTGAGCAGAATGATGAAGGGCTTAAGATGACCAAGCACTTAAGATGGCCTTCCCATAATGGAAAGGTGTGGGCTGAAAATGTAGTGTGTCTAGAGCTAATGGACAGAATTGAACTGAACTACAAAAGAATAAGCAAGGAGTTTTGTGTTATGGCTACAGAGGGGTGGGCACCAGATTTACTCTCTGTGCCACGTAACAGACAGGATGGGGCTGGGCCATGCCACTGTGCTGCCTGACTCTACTGGTTTCCTGGCCCCTCTGACCCCAGCCCACTTGCAATCTGCCATCTACCATCTGTTCTTAATGAAACTACTTTCGTCTAGGCTGCTCATAACTTTCCTATCCCTTAATTCAAGAGACAGGCTTTGGTGCTCACTTTTCTTGACATTTCAACATCTGTCACTGTTGACCACTTGATTTTTGAAACAAATTCCCATCTTGGCTTTTGTGCTGCCCAAACTTCATGGTTTATTAGCTACTATTTTTTTAGTCTCCCTCCTGGCTTTCATTCTGTATCAGATTATTATTTACATTCCCCCTATTTTTTACTTTTTTAAAAGTATCTGTCTTAGGTCCCCTACTCATCTAATCAACCTCTGTCTCAATGTTTCACAAACAACTGAAATGCCATACATTTGAAACTGAACTCTTGTCCTTTCCCTGAGAAACCTCTTTTCGTATTTCTCCCATCCAAGTACTAACCAGGCCCGACCCTGCTTAGCTTCCGAGATCAGACGAGATCGGGCGCGTTCAGGGTGGTATGGCCGTAGACTCTTTTCGTATTTCTTAACAACGCACAACATTAGAGGTGGCTGCGTTAGTTAAGATGATGGATATGACAGAAAACACAAACTAATGTTGGTTTACCCATCTTAGAGTTTATTCTATCATATAAAAGGCCTGGAAGTTAGCAGTTTTGGGCTTGTATGACAGATTCATGCATTTTTAGAAATAACTTTCTTTCATTTTATTCCTCTGCCACTCTTATGTTGTTCTCCCGGTTAGCATTGTCACCGACAGCTAGTAATGCTCCCAACAACACATCTTGATACCAGGCTCCAGACAGAAGGAAAAGAAAGAAGACTACATCTGCTCCATTTAAGGATGCTTCCAGTATGTTGCACACAACACTCCTGCTTTTAGACCACTGGCCAGAACTTGGTCATGTGCCCACAGGAAGTTTCAAAGGAAGCTGGTTAATGTAGTGGGTTTTCTAGGTAGCCATGAGCCAGCTGAGCAGATGGCTCTAGAGTCATAGAAGGAACACAGGGACACTGGCAGTCTTGCCATGTAGTTTAAGAGCCAGAAATCTGTGTGCAAGTCTATGGTCTCCTCCTACTTTCACTTCTCACATGTACTCAGTCACACATTTATTGATTTCAGCTTTCAAAGCTTCAAATATGTTTATTTTTCTTCTGTCCCTGTTGAAGCAGCCTCTTAACCAGTTTGCCTAGCTGTAGACCTGTCTCTAACAAATCTCTCCACAATATTGAAGACAGATTGTTGAAACAAACCATGAAATTCCAAAATTTAGTAAGTTACTCTGCTTTAACAAATTAGCATTAACTGTTGAATAATATCTAAATTTATTAATGTCATTAACCTTTCTCTTTTTTATGATACCCTTGCTCCTTAAAATAAGGAAACTTTGTTTCCAGAAGGGTAGACCATGACTTGTTAAAAGTCTAATACTTTCCTACGAGGTCAGTGTATTTCCAAAATAGTTAACTTTTCATGACCCACTCCGGCTCAATGCTTTGGCTCTCTGGTAGTGGCTCTTTTTTAAAATGGATGATGTTCCCTTTTGGTGCTGCATCTAGAGCTATACATGGGACTCCGCTACTTTCCTTGATTGAGAGATAAAAATGTGTACTGAATGTTGGCCGTGTGGTCAATAAACTGAATACCTGCTGATACGAGTGGTGAGCACTGTAGCAGTATGGAGAGCTTTGAAAGTGAAGATGAGCATTCTTAAACTCACTTAGCCACTCTGCCATGTTACTGAGCCATTCTTCTCCCTCTTTTCTGTTTCTCCTTTCACACTGATAATTTCCCTTCCCTTACTTTATCCCTTTAATCCCATTGTATTCTCAATGTAGTTTAGTTCCATCTCATTTACAATCATATGTCTGAATGCTCCCTTTCATAGGATGCTTTTTTCATTTAAAAAATGGTTTCACTGTCTCAATATCTTTGAAGATATTAATGATTCTTTTTTTTTTAAGTTTTCTTTTTTCTTCATAGTTCCTGTTCCCCCTTTGTTCTCCACCCCTTGGTATTTTTGTTATTTAGCTTTAATATTAAGAGACTTTTTTTGGATAATTTGTAAAGTTTGGTTTCTATCATTTATAAAAGGTTTTCCTCAGATAGTTGGTAATTTTTAGTTTTCTACTTATTTCAATAATGATACACTTGGAAACACTGTTGTTTCCCCTAGTCTCTTTCTTCTTCTTTTCTATTCACTGAGTCAACTTCTGTACATCCTTGACTTCTCATCTGAAGTGACAACTTTCAAGAGTGAACTTCTCTAAACCTCCAGATTAGGTAAAATATACTTAGTAAAGAATCCAGTAACATTTTTTATTTCTTGTCAAAATCATCATACTTTTAACTACATGCAGTACCCAATACCTCATTTGAACACACTGGGACCAGAGAGAGAAGGGAACAAACTATAGAGTTGACAATGTGGACCTGTCACTGTGAGGTTGCTGCCCCTCTTCAAAGAAACCAAGACAGCAGGTCTTCCTGAAGAATGCATGGGAGGAAATGGTGTGCTGTACAGGCTGAATCTGATCCAGAATATAAGGAGAAGGAAGTGGTGAGTTTATCTGTAATATGATTTTAAGGGGCAAAGTAAAAAGGGTTAGTAAAAAATCAGCAATGGAAAGGGTGTTCTGATGGAGATAGGAAAGGCTTATATTGGGAATGATGAAATTTCACTCCATCTGGCTCTTTCAACATATACAGTCATGCCAGGTTTTGTCCAGAGTGGGCAAATAAACCCTGGTTTTCATCAATCATGATGGTCTAACACACCATGCCCTGTTTTTGCCCCTTTGACTCTAATTCCCTAGGTGTAGCTTATTTCTTTCAGGTTATGATTTGGAAGGTCCTTCATTGGTAAACCATCCAGATTCCTTCCTCTAGTATGCTGACCTCAGCTTCTTGAGCAGGTCTATAATTTTCCTCCTGCTAGAACTTATTCAGCTGTACTAAGAAACTTACTCTCCTTATTCTATGCCAGTTGAAATTTCTGAATGTCTCTCTGACAAGTTCAATGCCCATCCTTTGTTCACTGCACTCATGTAGAGAGGGCATCAATGATTTGAGAAATTGAATGAGTTACACATTAGCATTAGTAGTAAAAGTAAGCACTAGCCTAGCAAGACTTTATTTTAAATGTTGGAGAAATTGTGGACTCAGAGATCCATGAAGATACTCGGGCATTTTGATTCTTTAAACTTACTCTCATCACACTGCTTTCCATCTACCAGTATAAAAAAAAAGTTCTATAACTTATTTTTCTGATAACTGGGGAATTAGTGCCTACTTGTTATTCTATTCTTTCAAGATTTTGAATCCTGTCTAAGAAACTTTTGAAACTATATGGCACCAATATTCTGGCCAACAATCTTTGCTCCAAACTGCTTGGTTATTAATATGGACAATGGATATATTTCTTATAAATTGTTACTGAGAATCTAAGACCTTAGGAATTTGTACTAGTGTAGTTTTAAGAAACTGATAAAATTGCCTTATATATTATTTGAGAATCTCATTATCTAGCACATCTTTAATGAATAGTATTATTTCTTTGAACCCTATAAAGCATCCAGAAAAGATTTAGTGTAGTCAACAACTATGGTTTTAATGATTTCAATTAAAATAACAAATTGTTTTATATTCTTAAGCGGCTATACAGTTCTTGGCGATATAAAGTCTCACATTCATTTCCATATTTTAAAAATAGCTTTAAAAATTAAAACAAGATGAAGAACTTTAGAAAGGCTTTGTCATTCATATTTATCTTTTAAAAAACTATTGGGTATTTTATATGCATAAAATATGGAAAATATTTAATGAGAGAATAATCAACAGTATCTTATGAGAAACAGAGATAAAAAGGCAAAATTCACAAATGCAATGATTAACTTCTTTGAAACACCATATTATGTTTGCCAAACTAGAATTTTCTATCAACCTTTTTCCCTCAGTTACCCCTTTTGTATAATCAGTCCATTCCCAGTCCTTTATTGCTTCCATAGTGGTTTGAGGCCAACCTCCCCTCTTGGTCATAGACCTGATTTTAAGGAATTGTAGTTATTTGCAATAATAGAGAGAAAATATCTGTTTCTGTATTTCAGAGGGAAAAAAATTAAAGGCACTGAGAATAAAACAATCCTGAATTAGCTAGAAAAGCACTTAATTTTTTTAAAGATTGTCTTTAAAAATATACACCAGTATTATACAATAGTCTCCAATCTATACAGTTAAATTGGTTATTCATTTTACTGAGAAAAATTGAAATGTGTTACTGATGTTTTGTAAAGGCTGATGTCAAGTATAACTATATATAACTAATATATATATGTATGATATATATTTGTTTTAAGAGTAAGACTAATTTTATTTTATGAGTAGCAAATTTCAAAACTGGACTTCATAATCTTTGAGATAAAGCTCAGTCCAGTTTTGCTAATCAGATTGCAGATAGTCTAGTTTTATTTGAAATTTAACCTATTTATGTTTCTATCAGTGTCTACATCATTCTCTGGTTTGCTGATTTGTCCAGTGTCTGTCTCTATCATTTTAAATCCCCCTTTCTATTATGAGAATCTTTATTAGAATTATTCTACATTAATAATGGAATTCAGCAGTTACTCTTTTCTTCCCCCCCCCTTCATTTGGCCATACCACAGACATACCAAAATCTACATTATTATTTGAATGTAGAAGTGATTAGAAAGAGAATGCCAATGTTTAATGAAAGATGCCGTGAGGTCATGGGAAAACAGCATAGAGTCTCCCAACCTTCAAAAAAGATGACAATTTGGTTCCAGTCACTGTGGTTTTGGTTCCTAAGGTTATTTTTCATTGTTATGTTTTCTAATTGAAGAGTTCAAGTGAATTCTGATTACTCATTTCTCTTTAATTACTATGGAATATCATAACAACACATTAGGCAATTGTGTACAGTGATTGGGAACAAAAATCTTTTCTGAATATTTAGCACTCAGAATAGCATTTATATATGTGCAGCATGGGACAAAAGTAGGTTTACAGTTTTAAGTACACAGAGTTTATTTCTGTATTATTATTTAGTAATTATTATATTATTTTTCCATAGAAGCAACTATAAACATACTTTTGCCCCACCCTGTGGGGACTTTCTACTGAGAGTTTATAGTATGCAAACATTATACAGATTATTTCTTTTTATGTAATAAATATACGCATTTGGATAATTTTTCCCCCTCCATAGCTATGCAGCTATATTTTAAAGAGTAAATATGTTTTAAAAAGTTTTTAAAAATAATGTGGAAAAATAGTTTACAGTCTTGGGCTTGATTATCATTTTGTTTTTTAAATGTTCTGGGTGCATGACAATCCCTGTGTGATGTCCTTGGACACATTCTTGGCAGTGCCTGAAATTAGTTTTCTAACCATTTCATTCTTGTTTTTTTTTTTTAACATAAGGAAGTGAGGATGGTGGAAAATAAAAACTAAAAAAATGATTTTGAGGATGAAAAATAGGAGGCAAATGAAGGCTTATTAAGAATACTATTCCAAGGGTGATAAAACCTGTAAAATGTTATAGTATGTTATAATATTTGAGAATGCCCAGATTAGATGTGTTAAAGTGATATTGCACTTCTAGCATGTACATAAGCTTCCTGAGGGCAGTGGCTTGTGTTACTGTCACCCAGCACAGCAGTGGCACCAAGTGTATATCAAGTGTTATGACTGCATAAATGGATGAATATTGCCTGAGAAGAATAACGAAATCACTATCATAAGTAGAAATTATATTTAAATTACTATGGAGTTATTTGTAATTAAACATGATTATTTATCATTTATTGGAGGTTGCCTTATTAATGGTAAAATAATATGTCAATTGGAGATAAAATTAACACCAACAAAGAAATTATACTTTAAAATTAACTTTGAGAGGAATCATCATAGACTCTGAAAGTTATTTTGAGCTATTTTTATTTTTATACTTCACTTTTCTGGTAAAGCATTGAAAGTTTTACACCTGACTCTGGAGTTGTAAGTGATTCCTGGTTACAGAAGGTTAGCAGTGTTAGAGACTTTGCATACTTTCTGGGCACTGGGTTTAGACTACGACAGTCACAAGAATGTTTGGTTGGAGAATAGATTTGGATTTCCTAAATATTTGCTTCTAAATTATGACATTACTTCCAGGTCATGTCTCATTCATATTACTTTCATTATAATTAAATTCATCTAAGAACTAAGTAAACATATGCATTCCAGGTTATTTTCTGATGCATTTACCAGATTGCTTCAAAATATTTATCCAATCTAGGGGGATAAACATGCATTTTTATAATAAAATTAAATACAGGCCAATAAGTTCAAATGTTAAAGTGGATGTTTATTGTTTGATCTTATATCTTCACAATCCCTAAAACTACTTAAAAATGTGTAGCAATAGAGTGTCTTATCATTGTCCCCATGGGTGTGATGTCAAGCTGGATTTATTAACTATATATTTTTATGTAATGTTATACACTTAAAAGGGAACTAGTCCTTGTTTTTGAAGTTGATAGTCTGGACTCCATATGGTCAACAGACATTTTTGTTTATAATACTGGTTTAATGAAACCAGTATTGCAAAAACAATTAGTTCTATTGTAAATTGTAGATTTATAGCATTTTTTTTCATGTGATCCCCTCAACAACCATATAGTGCAGGCAAAATACTGGTTAACTTAAAAAGACTAAAACTTAGAGAGGTTTAATTACCACTGAAGTTCAGAAAGCTAGTAAAAACAAAATCCAGACTTCCAAATTTAATTCTATCTCATTTTCTGCACGACTGGTAATCGGTGGGAATGTGCAATCATTCAGCTCTTAGCTTCCTTAGGACAGAGATGGAATGGAATGCCAGCTTGGCACTGTTAATAGTTCAAACTTTCCTCTTTCAGCCACATCTAAAAATTCTGCGAAAGTGATTTTCCTGAAGCACAGTTCATTCATTCACTTATTGTTCAGAATCAATCCTAATCCTTAAGCTCCAAGGTGTTCTAGAGTCTGGTATCAACATTTTATTACTCTGGCTTTCCTCCTGCTGTTCTAGCCAGCCAGGAGAAATTCCTTCTTACACATACTTTCCTGATTGTTTATCTTGGTTCAGTCTTTAATCTTAAATCCTTTGCCTATTGTTTTATTCCATTGATGTCCTTATAAATTGAAGTATAACTGAAACATCACTTCCTAAATCAAAGCTTGTTCTGATTTTCCAAGTCCTGTTCTTTTTTACCCCTCACCCAAGTAATCTTTTCACATCGCAAACTCTGGTAAGTTTTGATCTATAGTTTTCTTATGACACTTCTTGATTTCTAAATAACAGGCACCTACTTTGTGGCGCTCATTTTCTTGTAACCCAGAGGGGGTGTAGAGAGAGGAAAGTACAATTTTGATCTCTGAATTTAAGAGGATTTAGGTCATTAGGGAAGAATGACAAGTAAATAAAAGACTGACATGAAATATGGTACAAGCAGTGTGATGCTAATAGTAAGAAATGTGATGGCAAACAATTAGATATTGAAATAGGGAATGCAAAAGAGAGAAAGTTGGGGGTGCAGGGCATGGCAAGGAAGAAGGGTCGGTTCCAAGATACTGTTGGGCTAGCTACATGTGGCTAGCTACATGTAGCTACATGTGGCTACATGTGGGCTAGCTCCATGATGGGGAGTTTAGAAGTTTTCCAAACTCTCCCCTATACATCTTACTGTGACCACAATTTATTAGTGCCATTTAAAGCAGTTTCTCCCTTACTACTTTGAGAGCAGTATTCTTGTGTCATGGATTCACTACTGTATTTAATTCTTAATTAGGTTAACTTAAAAAATTACATTGTGTTTAAAGTTTTCATATACTGTAGTACGGAATACAGTTTGAAAGAACAAGAGCATTTTCCGACTCTAAAGTTTATAATTATAGTGAGATTGAAGCAGATGAGACAGAAAAATGAACCCAGATTACGTATGTTATCACACTATCTAGGAAGCTTCTTGGTATTGGCTGAGACTGTGGGAAACAATTTTGATTTTTAGCACTAACTCAAACTTGTTAGAAGTCAAAGAATTTCAATGTTTTTTTTCCAATTGGCAATTATATTCTGTGCTAAATAAAACTTCCTCCTGTCACTTCTCTGTGTACCACATCCAGGAAAAACTAAAAGAATAGGTTTCATGAAATTAATATAGTTGTAATATTTTCCTCACAGTAAAAATATTTAAAGAAGTCAGAGATTCAATATATAAGATGATGATTAAGACTACTTGTGGGATGAAGCCTGACAAAATGCAGAATTCTGCAGGAAGTGTAAGGCAAATAATATATTTAAGACATTAAAAATATACCAATGAGACATTTCGTTAAATCTCTAGTTAAAATTATACATAAGGAACTGGAAATTCAGAAAAAAAAAACAAACTTGATTCTAGTTATTCTTTGCTCATCAGATTTATTTAACTTACCTGGACCAGTGTTCTTATCTATATAATAAGAGGACCAAACCAAGTAGGTAGGTGGTTCTTAAAATCACCCCAAAATGTGTATATGTATATAGTCTATGGTTTCCATTTGGAAATGGGACATATTTCTGTCAGAACTATAGACCCAAATATAGCATTAAGTTCCAGGCTCTCTCTGGTCTAGTTGAGGAAATCTACTGGGTCTCTTCCATCTCCTTCTTTCAATTTCTATAGTTTTATAAATTTGGGCATAACATTTTCAGATTTTAGATTGAGGATTTTTTGAACATTTTATAATTTTCTTACCTTTTGAATAAACAGTATATATTTGCCTTTAATTAGTGAACTCAAATAATTAAAATAGTGATTTCTTAGGAATCTGGGGACTAATTCCCAATGCTCTCTAAATTCAAGCTCTATAAAATACTGAGTCTTACTAGTGGCAAAGAATTAACTTTTATGATGTCTCATGGAAGAACCAGAAAATATTTCTTAGTTACCTACCATACTACCATCATAGAACTAGATACTTAACCTATGAAACAATATTGACAAGGAAAGGAATTTTTCAGCTTCTATTGTATGAGTATACTCAGCCCTAGGAAATTAGCTGTTGTTCAAAGTTGTACTCATTGCATACAATGGGAGTTGCAGTTCTAAAGCAGCTATATTATCCTTTAAAAACTGCCATTGATTCAAGGATATGGCATTATCCAAACTGTTGTATGTAAAGAAAATTAAATAATTTAGTTCTTAGAAAACAAATGAAAAAAACACAATACATTAATCTCATAAAAACTAAAAGCCATAAATGAACCTATATAGCCATTACCTTAGTTTCAAATGTATAAATTATTACATATACTAAAGGACCAACCCAGATTACTGATTGGCTATACCATAGTGAAAAACATAAAGAATCACACCATTTCATTTTTACTAACAGAAGGTATATTTAAAAATCAGTGTAAATATATAAGGTAAAATTCTTCAAAATCAAATTTGGTTACTGAAATGAAAATGCTTGTCCATACAAGTGATATCAACTTTTACAATATTAATTCAAGTAAATTGCATACTAATGACATTGATATAAAAATTAAATGTCAATTTTCAAAGCATATGGCCTTTAAAAGGCAACTTAATGTGTTGGTTTGAAGCAGCCTCTGGAGAAAGACAGGCTGGGTTTGAATCCTGTCTTCGACACTACTGCTGTGACACTACCTAGCTGTGTGGTCTTGGCAAACCAATTAAATGCTCATGCCTTCATCTGTAAAAGGGAATGGTGATGGAACCAATTCCCTAATTTCTTGTGAATGGAAGAGGGGATGATACATACGAAACCCTTAGAATATTACCTGCTATAAAATACGAGGTCTGTCCAGAAGGTATCCAGCCATATAATATGAAAAATAGAAACATTTATTGAAGAAGATACAAGATACAAGAAACATTGTACATAGGACAATGATACCTCAGTCCCTCTCAAAGTAGGCACCTTGGGACTTCACACATTGTTATCATCTACCTATCATATCTTCCTGAATCTCATTGATTGGTCTGAAATCTCTTCTAATTCAAAGATAATTTTAGTTTTGGGAAAAGCCAGAAGTCTCAGTGAGCCAAATATGGGCTGTAGGTTGGGAGGGGGGCTGAGTTACTGGGTGATTTGATGTTTTGCCAAAAAAATCTGCATGAGACGTGATGCATACGTGGGTGCATTATTGTGATGAAACTGCCAATCACCAGTTGCCCATATCTGTGGCTTTCTGAATCATCCAAATAGCTTCCATGGAACAATGTTCAAGCTTAAATTTGATGCAGATTTGTAGCTTTACTTGCTCAGTCATTTTGAATGTGATGACCACACAGTGCACATGCTTGCTCAAAGACATCTACTGCCCTGTTGACTAGTACAGGGAAGTTGTAATTGTTCACACATGCACATTCCAGTCCACTGTCCCTTGGCTGCCAGGTTACCTCGAGGTTGTGCAAAACATTCATTATGTAAACAATGGCTGGACTTTTTCCAGACAGACCTTGTATTTACTATCATCATCATCGTCATCATTATTATATTGACTAATGAATAGGTTCAAATTTATATTTAAACCATACTTACAATTTAGTTAATACTCCAACTTTCTTTAGCATCAAGGCACAAATTGCTGATTGTTACAACGAAAAGTGAGATTTGAAGTGATTTCTCATTTTGTTATTAGCAAATGCGAATTGCCTTGCATAGTGGTTTGCATTTTTTTTAGGTCACAGAGGGCTTTAAAACAAACAAAATTTATTGATATCTTTTTACAACAAGAAAAACATGTAGCTATATACATAACTTTCAATCTATTTGAAAGGATTTGCAGATATTAGGTTAACAAACTCTTGATTTTAAATAGTCAAATTATTTTATTGTTTGCATTTTTAAATTGTAATTTTAATTACAATTTACATTTAATACTACTCTGTATTTTAGACATACAACATAGTGGTTAGATAATCATGTACTTTACAGAGTGGTCCCCCGATATTTTAAGTGCCCACCTGGCCTCATACATAGTTATTGTACTATTAACCATATTTCCCATGCCCTGACTTACATCTCTATGACTGTCCTGTAACTACTAATTTATACTTTTTAATCCCTCCACCTTTTCACCCAGCCCCCCAGTCCCATGTCCCCATCAACCATCAGTCTGTTCTCTGATCTGTAAGTCTGTTTATTTTTGTTTGTTCATATTTTCTTTAGAATTGTTGGGTTAAATATTTTACAAATATTAGGACAAATTGGTTGATAATGTTGTTTAAGTTTTCCATAACTGTATCAGTCAGAGTTCAACCAGAGAAGCAAAATCAATAGGCAATAGAAGGATAGACCGATAGACAGACTCACAGATTTGTTCTCAGGAATTCACCTTGCACAGCTGTGAGATCTGGGTAAACAGTCTCTGTAAGTCTTGTGTGTTCACATTTGATGTTGGAACTTAAAGTTCCCTGGCAAGGACACCAGAAAGGAAGATGAATTTAAGGCTGCGGAGATCGAGGGCATTGTGGAACCCACTGGCATGGCCTGGAACTCCACAAGGCCAGACTAATTTTTATTCTTTTTGACCTTAGGTAAGAGTATTTTACCTAAGTGGGCCCCTTCCTCACAGAGCTAAAAATGCATACCTGGTCCAGAAGTCAGAGAAGTCAGAGGAGCCAGGAAAATGCACAGCAGTTGCAGACCCAGCTGCTGCTTTATGCTAATGAAATAGTTAGCAGATTTGGTTCCATTGTGTAATGGTTAGCACTCTGGACTCTGAAATAGTTAGCAGATCAGCAGTGATGGTGAATGGGCTTCAAAAGAGCTGCATCTCCCCTTGCATCCTTCAGCTATCACCAATGTCTTCTCGGTGGCTCACAGGAACTGGAAGCATGAAAGAAAGAAAACACTGGGAAATGAACTTCAGCCTAGAGAAGATGACACATTACAAAGTCGTTACAATATCCTTATTGATTTTTCTCCTCTACTGGCTCTGTCTATAACTGAGAGAAGTATTAAAATCTCCAGGTGTAATTATTTATTTCTCCTTTCAGGCTAGTCCATTTTGCTTTTTGCGTTTTGAAGCTTCTTCATCGAATGCATTTATTTTTGAAACTCTTAACTTTTCTTGATGAAGTGACCATTTTATTCCTGTGAAATGCTCTTTATTCTTTTAATACTCCCTGTTCTCAAGTTTACTTTGATGTAAGCCTCCCTAGTTTTCTCCAATTAGAGTCTGAATGCTGACTTTCTCTGTTCTCTTACCTTAACATCCTCATGTCTTCATATGTAAAATGAGTTTCTTTTGGATAGCTTATATTTCACTCTTGCTATAAAAAATCAATCTGACAACCCCTGTATATTAATTGGAGTGTTCAGTCTATTTACATTTAATATAATCATCAATATGGTTGGATCTAATTCTACCATCTGATTTGTTTTCTACTCATATCATGTGTTCTTTGCTCCCCTTTCCCCATCTTGCTGTCATATTTTGAATTAATTCTTTGGGAGATTTTATTTTTTCTTCCATCATTTTATATCTATACCTTTTTGTTTTATTTTTTTCAGTGATTAGAATCTACAGTATGCATTATTTGCTTAATTACTGCCTACCATAATAATGTATAATACAATACAGTATAATAATATTCTTAAAGTATACTTTCATTTTCCTCATTTCATCTTTGTTATTGCTGTCATCCACTTTATTTTAGATATTATAAAACTCACAGTTTTATTAGTGTTAGTTTATTTTTTATTATTTTTCCTTTATAGTCAATGTTCTTTCTAACAACTTAAGAAATGAAAACAAAGGAACAAAAAACACTTTTATATTTACTGACATATATTACTATATTCCTGAACCTGTTTCAATGTTCAAATTACCCTCTGACATAATTTCCTTCTTACTGTGAGATCTATCTTTAACATTTCTGGTTGCCTGTTTCTTTTGAAAATAAATTCACTTAGCTTTTTGTAAGCTAGGCAATACAGAGATTATTTACTTATATTTCTTCACTTACTCTTCACAATAAAACTGCAAGACAGATTTTGCTTACCCATTTCACAGAGGAGGGGACCAATGATGAGAAGTTAAGTAATTGGCTCAGGTAAATCAAACCTCTTTGGGCCAGAGCTAGAACTGAAACCAAAGTCTCCTCTAACTCAGAAAGCCTCAACTCACCCTGGGTGGTATGGCTCACTGGATTGAGCACTGGCCTGTGAACCAAAGAGTCCTTGGTTTGATTCCTGGTTAGGGCATATGCCTGAATTGCAGGTCTGGTCCCCAGGAGGGGGCGCACAAGAGACAACCACAAATTGATGTTTCTCTTCCTTTCTTTTCCCTTCGTTTCCCCTCTCCAAAATAAATAAATAAAATCTTTAAAAAATAGCTTCACCTTAGTTGACTCTCAAAGGAAGACCTGTTTAGCATTAATCCTTTAAATGCAAAACATGCTTCATTTATTAATTGGGAATCTCCTTCATTATGTTAATTAAATATGCCAATATTCTTTGCGTTATAATACAATGTTGTTTACATTTATTCATTTAAAAATAGACAGCTGGAAGGTCTTCAAATTTTAGTTTTGCTCTTGTAAAATGTTCAAGTCTAGAATTTTATATCTATTTTTATTAAACTTGATATACTAAATAGTACAGCAATATTTTATTGAGTGAGAGGAGGTGGTTAATTTTTAAAGCATTGCTTAGTATTGAATTTTTATGTAATTTTTAGCTGATTATAAGACAACTTGATCTATTTGTTGCTATTTGATTAAATCTTACTGTGTGATTTTAGCAATAAATCAATAGTTCATAGACTAATTAACATATAGTTGATATTTTGCTAAATCTTTTTGTAAGACCTTGTTAATTATTACTTTAAATAGATCTACTACTGGCTTTGGTGTAGTATATCCATTTCTGAGAAGGAAAGATTTGTTTAAAGTAGTATTTATTAGGGAATCTATATATTTTGGTATATTTAGGACTTTGGTTGAGCTGTTGTCAAGCATCTCAAAATGCATCCTGTCTGCATTTATTACTGTGACAAAAACAAGCAGAGGCATCAAAGAAGAATGGCTGTGTTGAGAAATTGTGAAGTGATTACTAGCTCACTGGTGAAATGGTTCTATTCATCCATCTGTTCATACATGTAGGGAACTCGCAGTGTTAAAGACACACCTGGGTGAAGTGACCCAGGCTCTGTGCTGCAGACAGGCAGGGGTCATGTTTGCACAGTGCACAGGCAGGTAGGAGATGACAGCAGTCTGTGGCTGGGTGTTTTCCAGAAGAACTCAGTCTTCATTGTAGAGGATAAGAACTTCACCAAAATGAGTGTGTGTGTGCACATGTGTGTTTTAATAGGTGTTTTTAACTTTCCAAGTGGTAAATAAACAATATTGTTGTTTTGTTGATTACTGACTACAATCCTTCAGAGTTATGCTGGTGACTTATGCCTAAATATTTAAGCATTTTTGTAAATACAATGATGAATAAATATACTAATATTTCTGACTATAAATTTTAGCTTTTAAGGGAAATGGTATACGATTATGTTCTTTATTTATATGTGAAAGCATGTTTAATTTTCTATAATATGGCATTTCAAGAGAGGACTTAAAAATAAACAGAAATATAAAAGGTATAGATATTTGGTTTTCTCATCACTGTATCTGCCATGTTTATTAAGGAAGGAGTGTCTGTGTGCATATATATATGTATGTATATTTGAACATGCAAGAGAAGGAGTTCACGTGAATGAGTGGGAGGAAATACAGGTTTTATACTAGGTAGGATTGATGTTCGTCCGTCTGGCCACTAACCTGATGGGCTCTCAGCAGCCTCTCTTCCTGTCTCCTGGGCTGGAGCTCATTTAACCTAAAGTATGATGAAGACAGCAAAAAGAGACCAGCTGAGCCTTAAAGCCTTTGTTTAGCCTAATAGACCAGGTTTGCATTTTGCAGATGCTGGGTTTCCAAATCAATAATCCTGTTGACGGTGTCTCCCAGCAGTAGCTATTAGATGATGTAATTGGGAATTTGATTTGCTTCTTAGGTTAAGACAAACAAATCTCATTTGCAGTGTAAAATATCTAACATCATGAAAATAATGCCTTCTGTTTTGCTTTCTCACCCAACGGCAATTTACAGAATAGAAGTCAAGGTTATTGTGACAGTCTTGGCACTGCAGAAAACTGCAACCATTGACTACATTTTGGAAACCCACTTTTCTCATTTATTAGGTTATCACAAGCAATAGCCATGCTAGTAGAGGTATTTGTAGCTTTGTATTGCATTAGGAGAAATAGAATCCCTTGATATTGCAGCTGCACTTTTGATTTGTCATTTAGTATTTGGAATAAATAGGGAGTGGTATGGCAGTTGCTATGGAGACGAGTTTTACTTTGGAGCAGTGGAAGACTTCTAAGCACGTTTCAGATTGCTTCCTTCTTATATATTTCTGCACTGAAGAAGGTGTAGTGTGCAATTAAATAGAAATGAAGGTTTAATTAAAAAATTAAATTACATGTTCTGGGCAGTCCTTTTTGTACAATAAGCTTAAGAGAGAACACATGGCTACCTGCGAGGCTGACTAGACATGTATTTCGGAAAGAGGAAAGGATCATTTTTTTTTTTTACTGCTTGCTGTTGTGAGTGAGTGAATGTGTGTAAGAGAGAAAGAGAGAGTGGCAATGATCCCTTTCATAGAAGTTTATTACAAAAATGTCAGTTCCATCTAGAACATTCTGGAAATCTTGGTGAATGTATACAAGATTATAAAAATATATGTTTGGATTTGTCTGAGGGTATAATTCAAGAGCATTAAGTATTATCTGAGACAAAAAGACATTGATTATGCAGATTTTAAAAGAGAATCTTTTAAGTGTACTCATATTTTATGAATAAGAAGTGATATTCCTTAGCTTCTGAAGTTGAAAGAAATGTTGAAAATGTTGATTTAGTCTTATGTAACACTTATGTAAGTTGTCCTAGAAATACAAATGTAGATTTTTTAAGGTGATTGCTTTAGTTATAGCCACATGTTAAAACCTTACTTTTTAATAGCTCTTTACAGTATATAAAGGGCTTCCACATTATTTCATGTGCTCTCTCAGCACTCTGTGGTAACAACAGCTATTATCTCCATTAACATAGAAGTGATTTGCCTAAAGCCATCCAGGTAATCAATGAAATACTGTCTAGAAATCAATGTCTCCTGATTTCTAGTCCTATGATCTTTCCATTTCTGGGACTATATTTAATTTTCCACTAACTGTACAAAACCTGTTGTTTTCTCATGACTCACTGAGGAAGAAGGTATCATAAAATATTTAGGGATACAATTTAAATACTCTTCACAGATACAGAAAGTGTGTGATGCAGTATGCTTTAAAATTAAGATTTTGTGTTCTTCTAAGCATGCTAATAGATACATTTATGTTTTACATTCTTAAAGTGAGTTTTCTGGTCAATTCACATTGTTCAGGCATGTTGGCCATGATTTGATTTGTGATTAAGCAATTGCTGCTACATTGATATCTGGGATGACTATTTTTGCACGTATGATGTGTCCACCTAACTATTGCTATTTATGTTCTGTAGCTGTCAGCTCAAATGGTCCCTGACTGGTGATGAGCCCTTGTGGCAATGGAGCCCCATGCTATAAAAAGATTGTATGGCGACCAGGAAAAGAGTGCTCCACAATAACAGGAGCTTCGCTGGTAGTGAGCAGCTGTTGGCTCAGCAGTCCTGGGACTTGCATGAGGCTGATATGAATGCGTTCACAGCATGCAGAGGCTGGCCCCATGCTGCTCAAGTCCTGCCTCGCCAAAACCTGTCTGGAGAGCACTGGCTTCATCTGACTTAACACAGACCCTTTCTTAAAGGAGATAGATACTTTACCCTTGAGCGAAATAAACATTATGCTGTTTCATGTGTAATCAATGCCTTCATAATACCTCCTATGGAAATTAGCACTTGTGAAATACTACTGTATTTTTTTTGTGGTTGTGAGGTTCTTCTTTATCACAAATCTAAGGCTAAGGAGCCAGATTTCAAAAGGGAACAAAATGAGATCTGTCATTAAATTATTTCAAGGCCTATTGTCTAAGTTTTGGAATGCAAAGATTTAATAAAACAGTTTGTGATTGAGACGACAGTCATGTCAAATGTCAACAAGCTGGAATGCAAAGGGTAGCCCATTGTCTGGTCAAGGGAGCCGGAAGGAAGCAGCCACCACCCAGGGCGGGGCACTCTGGCACCAACCTCATGCTCCTCCATTCTCAAAGCTGGTACACTGGCCTCAAATGGCCACAGCTTCTTCTCAAAGTTTTTGCACTGATACTAAAATAATTACCAAGGAAGCCAATACAGAAATCTAAATAGATTGCACTCATTTTTTATAGTAAGATTTTAATAGTGTAAGTTATTTACAGAAATGTGCACAAATCATAATGTACAGTTCAGTGAATCTTATAAAGCAGATAATCTGCATGACCAGCACCATGGACAACACAAAATATTACTATTACTCCATAGGCTCTCCTGGAACCCCAGCCTGGTCACTATTAGCCCCAAAGGTAGCCAATGTGCTATCTTCTAGCAAAATAATTTGATAGATTTTGAGCTTTATATAATTGGAGCCATACAGTACACACTTACGTGTTTGGCTTTTTTTTATTCAGTGCTCCCTGAGTGAGATTCTTCCATGTTTTTGTGACTAGCTGCAGTTTCTTCATTTTTATTACTGTTTAATGCGTGAGTATATTCCAATTTATTTAGTCATTTTTCTGTAGATGGCTGTTGGTGTTTCCAGTTTGAGGATGTAATGAACATTCTATCTTGTGGTGAATATATTTACTTATTTTGGGGGTACATATCTATTGGATTGACAGGTTTAGCTTTAACAGATGCTGCTGAATTGTTTTCCAAATAGGTCAAACAAATTTACACCCCATCAGTGGTATACAAGAATGTAATTGCTTCATATCTTGTCAAAATGTGATTTTGACCACACTTGAATTTTAGCCATTTGAATGGATATATGCTGTATGTTATTGTAGCTTTTGTGGGAATTTTCCTCATTACTGATAAAAAAATTTTTCATATGTGTGTTGGCCATTCAGACTTTTTTGAAGTCTGTTGAAATATTTTCTACTGCAATTGCTTTTGTCTTATTGTTTTGTAAATATTATTTTTATAATCTCACTTTGCTTTCTAATGTATGTTTTGTTAATATTTTTTTCCCATGAGAAATCCTGCTTTTTTTCCTTTAATAATGTGGTCTTTTCATTTAAGCCTATCTATTTTGAAACTTCTATTTAAGAGATCTTTAACATTTTTTTTGTTTTTAATTTTGCTGAAGTCTAATTTATCTATTTTCCCTTTTTGCTACGCTTTTCATCTTTAACATTATTTAAGAAAACCACCCTATTTTTTTCTAAAAGATTTATTGTTTTAACCTTTTACTCTTAGATCTATAACTCATCTGGAATTGATTTAGGGTAAGTGGTTTGGTAAAAAAAAAATTGCAGAAGGCTTTCTATTGCATCGTAGCACCATCTTTGTCATAAACTGAACCATCATGCATGTGTGGGTTTGTTCCTATGCTATCTATTTGGTCCTAATGGACTGTTTGTCATTTCAGCAATACCATCTTGCATTTGTTACTATGAATCTTTTATGGGTATTTCTATGTGGTAGTGTCAGTCTTCTAAATTGGTTCTTTTTAAAGGTTATCTGGAGTATTATGGCTCTTTTCATTTTCATACAAATTTTAGGTTTAGATTATCCATTTCTACAAACAATCATTATTTAAATGGTGGTACACCAAAGGGTAATTTTTAAAAATAAATGATATTACATTAAATAGATAACCACATGAATAAAAGTGAACATTTACTTCTATACATATCGTCTTGTAATACATTAAAGATGATTCTAACTGCATTATATATCTGAATGTTCAAAGTGAAGAAATCAGCATCTCTAAAATAGTATAAGGGACTGTGTTTATGACCTTGAGATAAAAAAGTTGAGTACAAGAATATTTCTTAAATATGACACTGAAAACACTAAATACAATTGAAAAGCAAATGACTATTACATGTGACAAGGCAGATGAATATGACAAATATAACGTTGAAAGAAAGTAATACCATCCAAAAAAATAATACTGTATTAACTTGATTTATATTAAGTTCAGATCAGGCAAAACTAATGTATTATTTAAGAAATCTGGGTAGCCATGCTAGTTAAGATAGTTAAGAGGCAAGAGAAGAGCTTCTCAATGCAGCTGTTGTTTAATTTCTTGATCTGGGTCATGGATGACACAGTTGTGTTCACTCAGTAATAATCCATTGAACTGTATATTTATGATTTGTGTGCTTTTCTGAAAGAGTTTTAGATCTCTTTAAAGAGGGAAATATATGTTTACACATTTATTGTATAAAACTATATATAACATTTGTTTATATACTTCATATATTGCTCCATCTTATGTGTGGGCATGTGACATTAAACAAAATAGGTTTCTTTCTTTCTTTCTTTCTTCCTTCCTTCCTTCCTTCCTTCCTTCCTTCCTTTCTTTCTTTCTTTCTTTCTTTCTTTCTTTCTTTCTTTCTTTCTTTCTCTCTATCATTGTTCAAGTACAGTTTTCTCCCCTTTACTCCCATTCCATCCTGCCCACCCATCCCTCCCCGCTTCCCTCCCATTACCACTCTCCCCCTAGTTTTTGTCCATGTGTCCTTTAATTTTGTTCCTGTAAACCCTTCCCTTTTCCCCCTGAAACTCCCTCTTCTCTCTCCTCTGGTCACTTTCTGCTTGTCCTCTATTTCAGTGTCTTTGACTATACTTTACTTGTTTCTCTGTTCTGTTGTTGAAGTTCCTGTTAAAGGTGAGATTATATGCTATTTGTCTTTCACTGCCTGGCTTATTTCGCTTAGCATAATACTTTCCAGTTCCATCCATTCTGTTGCAAAGGGTAGGAGATCCTTCTTTCTTTCTGCTGCATAGAATTCCATTGTGTAAATACACCATAGTTTTTTGATCCATTCATTTACTGATGGGCATCTAGGTTGCTTCCAGCACTTAGCTATTGTAAATTGTGCTGCTATGAACATTGGGGTTCAAAGGTTCTTTTGTATTGATGTTTTAGGATTCTTAGGATATAGCCCCAGAAGTGGAATTGCTGGGTCAAAAGGCAGATCCATCTTTAGTTTTCTGAGGAAGTTCCATACTGTTTTCCATAGTGGTTGTACCAGTCTGCAGTCCCACCAACAGTGCACTAGGGTCTCCTTTTCTCCACAGCCTCTCCAACATTTGTGGTTTGTTGCTTTGTTTATGATGGCCATTCTGACTGGTGTGAAGTGGTATCTCATTGTGGCATCTCTCTGATAGCTAGCAATATTGAACATTGTTTCATGTGTCTTTGGATCTTCTGTATGTCCTCCTTGGAGAAGTGTCTGTTCAAGTCCTTTGCCCATTTTTTAATTGGGTTGCTTGTCTTCTTAGAGTGGAGTCGTGTAAGTTTTTTATATATTTTGGAGATTAAGCCCTTGTCTGAGGAATCATTGGCAAATATGTTTTCCCATACAGTTGATTCTATCTTTCTAAAATATACTTTTTATATGTTATTGAGATATAATTGACATATAAATTGTATAAGTGTAAAGTGTATGATATGTTGATTTGCATAAGTGTATTGCAGAATGATGATCATCACAGCGTTAACTCACACCTCCATCATGTTACATAATTGCCATTTCATTTTTGTGGAGAGAATACCTAAGAATTACCTACTTTCTTAGCATCTTTGAAGTATGTAATGCAGTATTATTGAATATGATCATACTATACATTAGATGTTCAGAACTTATTTTATAACTGGAAGTTTGTACCATTAGAGTTTGATGTGGACGAGCAAATATCTAACATAAATATAAAACTGTAGCAGCAGAAGATAAAACAACTTCAGTGTAGTGACTGACTGAGAAAAAGTTAAAAGGATTGAATTAGAGAGGGAAATAAAAGGGGTCTTCTATCATAGATCAAATATCTCATATTGCAAAATGTTAATTTTATTGATTTGAAAATTTGTTAATTTATACTGGAAAGTACACATTTATCTGTAATCATGTTCTATTAAATTTTGTATCAATGCAAAAATTTTATGTAAAAAATTAAAAATACAGAAAAAGTGTTTTCATCTTTAACAACATAAGAAAGTATTTATTTTTCTAGACACTGGGAGGACATAGAGAAAAAAATAATAAAATCAACCAAAACACAATATCTTAAAGGGCAATTGGAGTAGAGAAGGATCCTGACAAAATTCATTGCCTCCACTCCACTCTAATCACTCAGTTTTAAAGCCTAAACAGAATAAAATTCTAAACCAAAAAAGTTCTCAAGCTGATGGTATTCAAGAGATATTATTGAAAATAATTGTATTAGTTTCATTTCACATAATAATAGATAATTAATGAATACAAAAATTATTTTATTAACACTGATTTCTGTGGCTCTTGGTTTATATACCTGTAAAAGGGATGTGATATCTGAGGGCTGTGGGGAAGAAAATGCCCCTATTTGATTAAGTTAATTGCATTTTTCAATGCATTTTCAATTTTAGCTTGCCTGGTCAGTTTCATGAAAGAAATATTTCTAAGCCCTAATTTCCATATTATCTTTAAAAATTTCAGAGCTTGTGTTCATCCCTCCCACCTTGGGCCATCCTCCCCTCCCATACACACACCTAGTAAAGGGGGAAAAATGTCTTCTTGTTAAGGTTACTTTCATTGGACAATATTAACAGTCCTAAACTTAGAAGTCAACAATTTTGAAGGGTTTGGACTTTCTGGATAATTGCATCTTCAGTGACTTCTACAGTTTATTCACACTTTTTGAATAGATGAAACACTTGTGCCGTAACACTTGTTACCACTTGGAGGTATTTCATTTGACCTCACATTAGACAAGGTCATCCAAATGAGCTATATTTAAAAATGCAGAAGTCAATGTGCAATAAAGCATGTATCTTATTGAATAAAACTTGTTTATTTAATATAAACATAATTTAATTAAAATTCAATTAAAACACTTTTGAAATTATTGTCATGTTTATATCAATAATACATGTTCAATGGGATGTTAAAAATTTTGCAACTCTTCCCTTAAGCACACAGTATTTCCCCACATGACTATTGGTTATAATTTATACATTTAACTCTATCCATCTATCTTCAAGCACTAAATAAAATGTGACCTATTCAAATAAAGTAATATAATAAAACTAAATAAAATGTGACCTATTCAAATAAAGTAATATATCATATAATGGGTAACCTTAATAATATATGATATACTCTATGGAGCCAGTTCAAATATTATCTATTTTTTACTACAAGTCCAAGTAAGCAAGTGCACAAATGGAGAGATCATTTAAATATGGAACAATATTGAAAGATCACAGAATTGTCCTTATGGAAAAGTATACAAAGTCATCTATCATGATGTTGGTAATAACTGAACACTAGTTAAATATTTATGTTTTATATACATATTTGTTTTTAGTGATATTTGAAAAGTAAGCTTTAATTTATTTCTATACTTAGAAGTACATCATAGGAAATACTAGTAACTGATATTCCCCAATCCATGTACCCAGTTTCCAGATATTAAGATTGGTTTAAGCCAACAAGGGAGTTCCACTATCCTTTGCAGAATACTTATTTTTCTAGTTAATAAAACTTTACACAAGTGAATATAATTTAAGAGTGCAAAATGGAATGATTGAGAAGTTATTCATATCCATATATTTTAGTTTTTTTACTTGATTTTTAATTAAAACATTTCTTCTATGTACCTGACTTTTAAGCTGTAACTCCTTAAAGTTGACCTTACATATTGAAAGCCCTATTTGTTTTCAGTTTTCCAAAGACTTTATGTCTCTAAAATGATCAACTGAAGAATCCAGATGGGTGGTAGGAATTAGTCATTATTTTATGTGACTCACACTTAATTTTGCTTATTACAATTTTACCCTTTTATATAGAATAGTAAGAAAAGACATATGCACATCATTTTGACCAAATAGTTGAATGACTGACCAAGATTTTGCTTGTTGATTTCATCAAAATAATGTTTATAAATTACACATTCAGTGACAGCCTTAGACATCCTTTAAAATGTACCAAGGTCTTACTTTTCAATAGTCTATCTTAAGAGATAATAATTTGTAGTAGCCTTCATTGGTTAACCACCCATCATACAGTTCATTCCACCTAACAGAAGTGTAATTTTGTTTGGGACCCACCCCACATGGTCTAGAACTCGTGGAATAAAAAGCATGAGTTTAATAGCTATGTTACAGAGCCCTATGAATGCTAGGTCAGTTTCATGGACTTTAAATGTACTCATTGCTCACAAAACTCTACAAGATGCTCTCATTACCATGAATTTACTGAGAGGTTGAATAACCTGCCATAGATTCACAGATAGCAAGTGTCAAAGCTGGGATTCTAACGCCAGCAGAGCCAGGGTCAAGGTGACTGATGCCCACTTCGGCTGCAAAGATATACTCTAATTTTCTAAGCCAATTATAGTAAGGATTTCCAAAAACTGGAACAGAAATTCAGTTTTAAGCCATTAGGGATAAAGCGCTCCAATGTACATGCATACAGGTTCATTTATACACACATGTATCTGGCTATTCCACATTTATTCATATGACATTATGATATTCATGTTTTACATATTTAACTTAATAATATAATATGTATATATGTAAAAACAACATAATATTAATTAATTATATTTATATATTATTAACAAATAACATTAATATATGTTAATACATTGCTATAATATACTATTAAATAGTTTTCTGTTACCAAACACTCAAGAAGAAATATTTTTAAGGCATACTTAGTATTCCAATGTATGCATGAGGGTTTATTTAGTTTTGCTCTAATGGTCACTAATATATAAATTATGCTTAAATTAATAAATGTACATAGTTCTTTTTATTTCACATATTCACAATTGCCTTCTTAGGACTAAGAAGTATACGCATTGAAAAATCTTGATATTAATTACATTTGTCAAGTGCATGAGAAAGTGTATGTCCTCATACCTATCACTTTATATTTTTCCTATTCATTTTTATTGAAATAAATTTTATACATGATGAAATGCACATTTGAATTGTGTCACTCAATGAATTTGAATGAGTATATATATATGCCCAATAAACACCACCCCAATTAAGTTATAGCACTTTACATCATCCCAGAATGTTCCCTCACCCCTTCTTCCCATCAACCATCACCCACAATTGACCCCTATGTCTGATTTGTATCAGAACAGAATAGTCTTTCTGTTTTACATTGGCTCTACAGCATCACATACCATGCTCTTTGTGTCTGACTTCCTTCACTCAACATGACTTTTTTTAGGTTTATCCAGGTTGTGTATCACTAAGCTGCTCTTACTTATTGCTAATTAATATTTTATTATATGAAAATGTCTCAAATGATCTTTTTATTCTCATGTTAATGTATGGACATTTGGGATTTTTCAATTATAAGTCACTTACAAAGTTGTTATGAACATTCTTGCATAAGTTGCTTTGTGGAAATGTTCTCACACATTTTAAGTAAATACCAGAAGTAGAACTGCCTGGCTATTTGGTACGTAAGCGTTTAACTTTAAAATAATTGCCAAATCACTTGTCAGTGTGGTTGCAACCAGCCATTCATGTTGGTTCCATGCCTTCATTTTCAACAGCAACACAAAATTTAGACATACACTGTTAAAATGATTTTAAATTTTAAATATGAGAGAAATTAAGTGAATATTCTTGACCTGGACATCTTTAAATATATGAGACTAGACCACAACAAGGGCACATATGCACTTCAGTGAAAATGCGTGCTGACCTAAGTACTAAGATGAATATTATTAGATTTTTAAAAAAGCATTTATAAGATTTTATGTCATCTCATAATTTTAAAGTTGATTCATTTGCTCTTGCTTTTAGACTATGTTTGCCCTATGTATATTTTTAGGCAATGTTTGCTGTATTTTTATTTTTAGGCAATATGGTGTCTGAGTTAGTCAAGTTTACCCTAAGCTCATATAAACTTTATAAGTAAATGTGCTCCAAGTACAAGATAAACCACAAATAGTACAAATAAAATAAAACAAGTGCATCATGATTTTTTTGTCTTTGTAATAAACAATTGAACATTAATTATTATTTTAAAAACTTCAATTGTAGAATTTGGTGAAGCTTTAAGATCTTTTTGATAAACCAGAAACTTATTCCAGAATGTATTAGTGACAAGTCAAATACATATTATAATATGAAAAATATATGAGAAAACAAATGATTGTTAGTCACCAGAAGAAATATAATGTGTTTGAAGCATTGCTTGGTGCCACTTTTTTTTTTTTTTTCCAAGGCTTTGTTCTACAGCAGGGGCATAGTCAAACCAGTATTCCTTATCCACATGGAAGCTGTTACACTTTATTCTTGTGAGAGATTCCGCAGTTAGAAACCCAACAATTTAACTCTGAACTTTTGACTAAAGATTGTCATGAGATTTTCCAGACAACCCCGTAATACTGATGTCTCGCTGACCTTTTTAGGGATTTGTAATTGTACTATGTAGACGCTTTTTCCTTTCAGATTTCTTAGTGTTGACAGATACATAAAAAGATGATAGAATCTTGTAAAGGTTACAGAGATCTTAATTGGTAGATAATGGGGTAACACAAGCAAAACATTTTACTTTACAATAATGATCAATGTGGATCACTAAGAAGTGGTTTTTTATAATGAGGAGGAAAAAAACTTTTGGCTACCACCTTTGATTGTTACCATAAATAATTTAGTTCTGAATATGCTTGCATTATTATAACAATTGCCTGGAAATTCTTTATTTATAATTATATATATACCTGGAATAAAATACAAGTGTGATAGATTTCCTAAAAGTGTTGTTCTGTAGAGTGCATAACCATTCTAGTTTTGAATGGGTATATCATATGACTTTCTTTTTTCTCCTTTATAATATAATCTTCAAATTAGACCAGATATATTTAATTTTCTTAATGAGAGAAACTTTCAAATGGAATATAGGTGAGTTTTCTAAATTAGAGCAGAGGTAGAATAAGAATCTCAGATATTCTAATTCTAAACTCCTTCCCTTTTACCCATTTTCTATACTGTCATATAGTAGTAATCGAAATTAGTATGTTGGGTTTGAAGGAAGATATGACTATTGAAGACTACTTAAGAATTTGTTGGGGCTTAAAATTATGTGAGGATATCATTTTCCTAAGACATTTGTTTCTGACTAAATAAATATACATTATATTCACATATGCAGGTCTATCAATACTTTTTATAATGTGCATGTGTATTCTTGCATTAACATTGGACAGCCAGCCATGATCCTATGTAGACAAGACTACACAAATTTGTAAATTCCATTAGGTTAGGATCATTGTAGGCCATTTTGAGGAAGAATGTTATAGATTTCCCTCTGAGCACCAATGATTCACATTCCTCCCACATTGAAAATACTCTCATCTTCCTCTGAGGCTCCTAAAAGTCTCATCTTATTATAGTGGTAGCTGTTAAGTCTAGGATCTCATCATCTAAACTAGATCCAGGCAAGGAAGTATGTCCCTTAGAGTACAGTTTCTCAAGATTGCTCCTTTAGGTGGAAGGACCTATACATTAAGAAGCTGTTATCTGCCTTTCCCTGTGTCATGCACCCAACACACAAAGGTGGTACAAGACTAGGATCATTACTATAGATATTCTCATTTGAGAAGGGAAAAGCAAAAAGTATACATGAATTGCTGTTAGATAGCAATTATGAAGACTCCTGGACATCTGTTGGCAGCTCCTTGATTGTGACTCAGTCCCACTAGTCCCCCAGTAATAATTCATAATATCTCTTGGTTCTACCCTTTAGGGTTAAACCTCCCAAATCTTAGGTTATTATTCTTTTTCCATAAAAAATAGCTCATGTTTACAGATGACTAAGTCTCTTAGTCTGTTTGGATGCTATAATAATGTGCCACAGACTGGACTGCTTATCAACAACAGAAATTTATTTCTTACAGTTTTGGAGACCAGGAAGTCCACAAGAGCAAGTCAGTGTCTGGTGAAGACATGCTTCCTGGTTCATAGATGGTCATTGTCTGGAACTGTTGTCACATTGTGGAGAGGGCAAGGCAGTTTTCTGCTGTTTTTTTGATAAGGTCACTAATCCCATTCATGACCTAATCACCTCTCAAACGCTCCACCCCCAAGTACCATCATGTTAGGGATTAGGTTTCAACATATGAATTTTGGGGGGACATAAATCTGTCTATAACAATAGGTTGCTTAGTATGATTCCTGTCTGGAGAAGCTTGGAGTTCCAAGACCTATTTTTATTAGAACTGTTTCATCTTGTTTTAGTCCAAGCCAATGCCATTTTTCATAACATTTGTAGGTTTCCATTGATAATTTTTGACTCTTTCAGACAAAATGTAACTTTAACAAATGCCTCCAGGGAAAGCCCTCATCTATTTTAAGTTTCTGCTGAGACTTCTGAGCACCAAACCCCCAGCATTCTTAGCTGTGTGGTTTAAGAGAGATGATATAGGAGACACACACTTAAAACCATGAGCGGGCTGAGGCACTCTGGAATGGCTTAAATATTCCTGGGGAAATATCTTTAGGTGAAATATATTACATAGGAGACAATAAACCAGCACCAATGTATAAATGATTTATAAACAAAGAAAAGTTCCCTGAGAAGAGTACACATATGCCTGGAAAATTTAAGTTTTGAGAACAGAGGACAGGGCGTTTCTTAGCCCAAGAGAGTGTGTTTGTTTTTATCCGCGTGTTGATGTGGGAGGGTGGTGGTGGGAAGGAAATAGTGAATTCCCATCAGAATACTCAGGAACATTACTTACCAAGAGTAAACATTATTTATTTTCATTTTCTCAATCAAGATGATGAGAAATACCAACTTATATAAATTATAGGACAATCATAATAAAGGAATCCAGGTGCTATAATTTATACCTAAAAGTACCATAAAGTTAACAAAATAGAGGCCTAATTAGTAGTCTTGTTTTTTGTACCAAAAAATTAGATATTTGTGCATGCCTCAAATGACATGTGTTTAAATTATGCAGAGAGGTTTTATTTGTATCTCTGCTTTTTAGACAAATATGGACACTAGTAAGGAATTATTTTATCTAAGACTATTTTAATATATTGTAAATAATTTCTCTCCCCTATAATTACTATAAAAGCCTCAAAAATTGCAAATAAATGAATAAACTAGCAAGATAAAATAAGCATGAAAACTGGTTTAATAACCGTAGCTATTAAACTAATTATGAATAACTGGAAATACTTCATTCAGAACTGTTTTATAGAGTGATTAAGTATGATTTGCATAATTTTCTTTGAGAATAAAAATAGGTCTAAAATACTCTGGAAAATGAAAGCAGGAAAACACATCTGAATCAAATATTTCATAGAACAGGGAGAGAGAGTTAAATTTTCATTTTATCCAATTTTATGGAAAGTATATCTGAAACAATTTACTCATTTATTTATCCAGCTAGTGATTAAAATATCTATTCATTCAACAAATGTTTTGAGTGAGCTCTCTTCCAGTTTTCAGCATGCAAATTCTCACATAATTGCTAAAATTCAAATTGGTCTTGTTAAAAGGGGGTAATAAAAACATAAACATTTTATATGTAACCAAAATTCTAAAAGCCAACAAATGATTTATTTTATATTTAGAATATCAGAGTCTTTAATAAATTAACAGACGTCTGCAAATGGTAGGTTTTGTTTGTTATGTAACAGTCACAAATACTTGAGAGAGAATAAAGAGTAAAAAACTGTAAGAAATACTTTCCCAAGTCATTTTAGATCTTTTTGTTATTGTTGGTAGTTAATTAATTATTGGTAAAAAGGAGGACTAATTATTAATAAAAAAGAGGGAAGCAAAGGGTATTAGACATTGAGCCTAATAAACTGGGGGGCATAAACCTGTTTGCTTAGCCAGGAAGCTACAGCTTCACACCCCAAGGGATTACAGCATTTCTCTGTGAATGGGACACTCTTCCTCTCCCTAGATTATTGGGGGACACATTGGGAGGTGTTTGAATTAAAAGGCACGTCAGACTATCTTAGGGTGTGGACCTATCAAAAGCCCATGAAAACTTGAGAAGTTCATTTAGTTATTTTGAAAAAACATCTGGTCCATCCAGAACCTATGCTGATATAATCCCAAGGGAACAAAGAAACTCTGTCCACCAGGTAGCACACTTGCTCTATGTGTTTGTATGTTCTCTCTCACCTGGGAACATGCAACTATTTGGGTCTAACAGCTAATAGGGCCCATGGCAAATAGTGTGGGCTCTAAAAGGATTGAGCTTCAAGATGAAACAGAAGCTTTGGACCCTGACTTTTGTTTTGGCCTTGCCCAAGACACTGTTGGGCTTTTCCCATAGTGGGATGGACAGAGGGGGCATACAAAGGCAGCATTTCACACTAATAAATCACCTTACCACACCACAATCTCCTGTGCATGGGTCCTTGAGAGTCTTTCCTTAAGATCCTGTGGAAGAAGCCGATTTCCACCAACAACACTCTGACTCATCTTGGCCAGGAAAAATAAATGAGAAGACCTATTCATGTAGCCAATTTTTAATAAAGTCATTTTTAAAAACTCACTATCTAAGGTAGAACAAATATTTTTAGAATATTTGTTGGAATAGATGATATTTTTTACATTTCCAGGGCAACAAGTTTTCTCCTTGCTCTGTATTAAATGGGAACCTAAGGTATTTTTCTGATAATATCTCTCACTAGTGTTGTCTTTATTTGTTTAGTAAAACATAGTTAAAATCACTATAATTTTTAAGTTGCTTGATATTTCTCGGCATTGATCTAGGTATTTAAAAACATTTTAAACCACACAACAACTTCATTTTGAACGATTTTAAAATGAAGTAATTGCCCAGGTTTTCACAGGTGACCCACTGCAGAGTTGGGTTTGGAATTAAGACTGAGCCCCAAACAATTAGGTTACATGTAAGGATGGCTCCACATTTAATGAAATCTGCAGCTGAGAGAACTTTGAGGGCCGCCTACTGAAAAAGGAGACCACAAAATTAAAAACGCTGAATTAACTATGCTGCAATCCAGTAATACAATGCATGGTGACTTCTGGCCCTGCACTCTTGGGTCCTGATTCTGGGTAAGTTGGCACAATGTGTAGCGGGAGTATTACTAGAAGTCACAATTCCTTTGGGATGACCAGCAATTACTTAGGCATTCAAAGAAGTAACTGCAAATCATCTCCACATGAGGTTTTTCCAGAAGGTATCTCATCAGGTAATATGAAAAATATAGATATTTATTGAAGAAGATACAACATACCAGAAACATTGTACATAGGACAATGATGCCTCAGTCCCCTTCAAAGTAGGCACCTTGGGACTTCACATAGTTCTCCCAATCACCACCAGCTGTCCAGTTGTATTTTCCTGACTCCCACTGAAAATCTGAAATCTTTTCTCCCTCAAAAGTGATTTTAGTTTTTCAGAAAAGCCAGTAGTCACAAGGTACCAAATTTGGGATGTATGGGGGTTGAGTTACCTGGGTGATTTGATGATCCAACAAAATCTGCACAAGATGTGATGCACAAGTGGACACATTGTTGGGATGAAGCTGCCAATCACCAGTTGCCCATAGCTGTGGCCTTCGGAATCATCCGAATAGTTTCCAAGGAAGAATGTTCAAGCTTAAAGCAAAATTTAATGCAGATTCTTTGCTCTACTTGCTCAGTCATTGTGAATGTCATGATTATGTAACAGGGTGCAGCCAAGAGGGGAGCCCCAAATAGGAATTTGTAATAGAGTCCAGAAGAGCTTGGAGATAATTGACTCCACACCACAGGGCACACCTGCCCAGAATGCTGGCAGCTGTGACCAATTGTGAGAGGAGCCAGAAATGGGGCTGCAGGGGAAGATTAGTGCTGGGATCTTCATTAAACAGAGGCACAGCAGCCAATGGGGGTCTCTCTTTTTGGGACCATGAGTCTGTTTAGGACCACACGGCTTTGGTGTCTTGGTTGGGACCATGAGGCTTGGGTGAGACTCAGGACCATGAGGTTTAGGAAGTGCTCCCTTTTGCCACGTGGAGGGTGCTGGGAGGACTGTGTGCATTTGTGGGGGACTTTAGCTTGTGTTATTTCAAATGAATAATAAATTCCTCTCCTTTTTACTGATCTCTGGTATTAAGAGACATCTTTCTTTAGGCAGTGGGAAAAACGAACCCAGATAGGTGGGGAGGAACCCCCTGTAGACTGTAACAATCACACAGTACATATGCTTACTCAAGGGCAACTATTGACCCTACTGACTGGTATACTGAAGTCGTCATTGTTCATGTGTGTGTACTCCAGTCTACTCTCCTTGGCTGCCAGGTTATATTGATGTTGCACAACCCATTCTCATATTAATAATGGCTGAAGTTTTTCCAGACAGACTTCATATATTCCACTGTACCTTGAATGATGGCATACGCTGGTGTGTCCTGGATAATCCTTGACTTCACATACTGTTCCATTATATGTATTCATTACGCCCATGTTAATAATCAAATATCTATAAATTTGAATAATAAAC
Source organism: Tonatia bakeri (assembly GCA_004024845.1). Taxonomy (NCBI): domain Eukaryota; kingdom Metazoa; phylum Chordata; class Mammalia; order Chiroptera; family Phyllostomidae; genus Tonatia; species Tonatia bakeri. The sequence goes on along the minus strand of PVIA01008853.1, from coordinate 14,800 downwards.
CAAACAATCCTCCAACTAAAATGAACTGAACCAACCCTAATTCAAACCTTAGCCTGGGAGAAAATTCCTTCCAACCATAACAAATATACGATAATTGATCAACAATTTGTGTTGACTTCAAACACTTTATTTTCTTAAAAATATTTGATTTCTACCAAAAAGTTAAAGAGCTATGACCCTATTCATTATTTCTGGAGTTAATGGAAGAATAACAAAAACACATAGTTAAATCTAGAAATCAAAAATAAAAGAAAAGGCACAAGCAACATAAAAATAAAAGAAGAAATGAGGCATCTTCAGTCATCAGGACATATACTCTGAAAAGCAGCACTCAGGGAAAACAAGACAACACATTCAAGTATGGTATGGCACAGCTCATTCTGTCTCCAACTTCCAGAGGAGATAGTAAATGAAGTCAGTAAATTAACAATATTCAAACTATTGTTTCTCAAACCTTCAAATCTGGACAGAGGCAAGCTGGAGGGTAAAAGAGGCAGCCAGTGACATAGCCTAGTGAAATTTTTTAGAGTTCAAGTTTATAAGAGCATCACAATTCTCCAAGAATAGAAAGAACTGTGAGGGAATTATAACTTTCCAGCACTTCCTATAAGTCTAAATATAGACTTCAACATGGAAGAAACAGAGAACCCTGTTTAGGAGAAATGAGCACATTACACAACATTTCAGGAGTATAGATTCAACACTCATTAAAGTTTGCCTGGTACTTAATGTAATGATCCAACTATCCTTCTCCTCACAGTATTCACATGTTGGGTTCAAAATGAGGAGAACATCTCCTGAAATCAATCACAGACTTTAACTAAAGGGCACAACAAGTGGGTTACAACTAGTAAGAAGTATGTCGAAGATATTCATGCGTGTGACACCTGAGAACAATGCTCATGTGAGTGATGCTTGAAACGGCAATGAACAGCAGGGCAATTGTGTGGTTGCACAACTGCAGAAAGAAGTAGTGTGCAGAAGGGAGGTAAAGGATCTAATTTTTAAAATTAATTTACATTTTATTAAAATAGAGGCATGGTTTTTAAAGTGTTCATTTATACAATTCTAAATTTTGATTCTTATGAGAAAATACTTTAAACATGTTTAATGTTCTTTTCCTGATATTTAACTTCATCTTTCAAAATATTACATATAAAGTACAGTATTCAGATTTATAAATTGTGAACATTATTGACTTCTGATAGTAGATAAAGGTTTCAAAACAGATGAGGGTTCTGATGTAACCTTTTCTCCCAATACGTTTATATGTTTGTTTAATATTAACCAAATATTGCTCATTAACTTCATTATCATGATAAGGTATAAGTAGTATATTGTATATTTTACTTTAGAACTTTTTGCTAGGAAACTTTTCAATTTTCTTAATTCTCGAGATAAGTCTTTCCATCACCTATGTATTCTGATTCTCAATAAAGTTTTTGCAATAATTTGCCTGACAATGTATTTGATTTTTTTTATTACCTTGCACTATCTCCCCATTTATTTTTTGTCTTCATGCTTTGATTTTATCCTAGCGTTGACTGCTCTCAAGGCCGTCTTCAAGGATAACATGCGGGAGAGTTCTTTCATTTCAGTCTCATATTAGATCCCCAGTTTTGCAGGTTCTATTTATTACTGCTTCAGTTTTAAGGAAGTGACTTCTGCAGGTTGTTTAAACAATGCTATTTGACTTTAAGTTTCTTATAGGTCAGTCAAAATAATTTGGAAACAGATACCATTAAAAACACACGTATTTTTTCTGAGGGCTTTATGGAATAAAGGGGATATTCAAGGAAAAGTTTTGATTAGCTAATTCCCAGGAAAACAAAAGTAAAAATGTTATTTTTAATTGTTTATGAAAATTAGTTACATAGAAGATTTATGGGAATGTAATATAAATTACACTATAGATTATATAAATTGCATAATAATTTGGTGCAGTATAATTGTTGAGCATTAAATTTAGCTCTCAGAGAACCCTCACAAACCATAGAGAACTAAATACATAGCAGATTATTTTTCTCATTTAATAAATCTATCCTAACCCTATATCAAATAGATCATTTAAGCAGACACACAATTAAATTAGTAAAGTAATATTTGATCACATTGCTATAATTTTACATCTTTAGAACATAATCTTAAGGACAAAAAACTGTGAATAAATCTTGAATTATTAGTAGGTGTGAGGTATGGGTGTTATTTAGCTAAAAATTATAAGAGAGGATTGCATACGATGTAGATAGAGAAAATGAACAGATGCTTTTATGTTGTTTGGAATTAGTATTATTTCTGCAGGAGAAGCGTGTGTGTACAGGAAGAGAGGGAAGGTGAAGAACCCTGTGGTGTTAGATTTTGGTTGGAGATATCAATATAAATGAACAGATTTTAGAACAATATGTGTCTCATCTTCATTCCCTGAAAGAGGCTACAAGCAATAACCATAGTAGCAAAGCTCAACTAGTGCAGACTGTTTTCTGAAATCCTTGTTCCTCTAAGAGAACCAGTCAGAAATATCTGATTCCAGATATAGAGCATATGAATGATGAAGGGAGCCTAGGACACCTTGTCATGCCAGAAAACAAGATATGTTCAAAGAATGATGGGCACATGTTAAAAACAACAACATGGATTTGGTTTAAAAGGGTTTCCACACTGAGCATCTAATGTGAGCATCAAAAAGAATAATGATGGTAATCAGTTTGAACACATGTGAAACAAAGAATCCATATATCCTACTTGGTACTCAAAAAGGGAGATGGGTGAGGAGAAAGAGCTAACTAATATGTGCAGAAGGAATGATAGGTTTAGAAAAATTACCATCTTGCTAACATCTTTGTATTAATTGATTCAGGTGAAGTTCTTCAGAGGATACTAAAACCATAGGATGAAAGGTTGATAGGGAACAGGATATTAAAAGAGACTAAAAATACCACCTCACAGATTATTCAATAATTACACTGTGAAAGGGAGTTTTACAAAAGAGAAAATTGGAAGAGACTATCTTAAACAAGTCATTAAACTCAGCATCTCAGTATGCAACCTGCTGACCATGGTAAGTCTCTTGGAATGAGGCCATATAAAGCCTGATGTCCAGTGTGGCCTGCTGTTGGGAACTGCCCTGCCTGGTTTCAAAAGCTGTTACCCCTGCCAAGGCTAAGTCCACCTTGGACTGTAAGCCACCAAGGAGACAAGCTTATCTCCCTGGCAGGAGCATTGCCTCTGCTTCTTCTACTTCATCCATAACTGGCCCCCAATGCTTGGTCGGTTAGCCAATGACGGGTAAGATTCCCCAAGGGGGGAATGACCTAAGACAGACACGGTCACATGGGAGACACCCAAGGAAGGACTTTGGGGGCTACATCAAAAGGGGGTGATGGATCCTCACCCCTCAGCTTTGACGTAGCCTGAGTCCTCATTGTCTGTGAGAAGATCTCCTAATCTCTTGGCTGCCTTACTTCCCTTGCTCCACCTAAGCCTGAAACAATGACAGAGGGTGGTGCCGCCCTGTGCTGGAAAGGGCAGGTTCCCTGGGTGATCAGGCCTAAGAAAGAATATGTAAAATCCTGTGAAACTTGCTTTGTTTAGAATGCTCTCAATGAAATGATAAAGGTTCAAGCAAGAAGTAAGTTTGTTCCTCAAAGCTTTATAGCTCTTTAGCTATCTGATCCTGACTCAAAATAGGCCCTCAGGCTTCCTTGTTATCTATTGTTTGATCTTTACTTCTTGGCTATGATTAACGAGCTTTACCTGAATTCCTGTGTAAACAAACCCAATAAAATCCTGCTGGGGCAGGAGAATGGGACTCTCCCTACTAGAGAGAGTGGCCGTTCTGTCCCTATTTCCCCACAGGACCTGGTTGTCTCTGTATATGTTTTTCTCGTGTTTCAATGAGCCATCCACAGTGTTCCGCGATCACTGCAGGCCAGTGGTCGTGTCAACCTGCCAAAAAGGCTTAACCTGAGTCACTTTATGCAGAATGACCTTAGAATATGAGCTCTTCTGCCACAGTGATTGCCTGGGCACATTAAATAGCAACCTACTCCAGATCAAGGAGATGAAACATGAAAGCTAAATGTAACATGTGATCCTTGTTCAGGTATTGGGTGGGTAAAAAGCTAAACAGGAGAAATTTTGGGATAAACGAAGAAATTTGATTATGAGTTGTTTTTAAAATATTATTTCTAAAATATTCAACAACACTTATTTAATATCATTGTTGAATTGAAATTAGATGTCTTGACAATAATGATATATAAGTAATTATGTAGAAGAATATCCTAGTTTAGGGATACATGCTAAAATATTTATAGATGAAATGTCAAGATGTTTTATCTCTTACTTTCAAATATTTGAGCAGAAAATGAACTGTGTATGACTGTGTGTGTGCATATATTTCTTCCTGATAAATTACGTTTTTCAAGAAATTTCTTCTGGCTGGTCTCTTTGTCTTTAGTCCTGGATGATTGCAGGTTTGATTCTGCCCTTTGTGGGTTATCGGCTTAGCTCTTCAGTCTTCCTTTCCATGCATGTTCAAATTATAATATATGTATTAAAAGGATATTGGCTATGTTTTCGTGGTGGGCTGCTACCTCTTGTACAAACTTTCTCTTAAACACCATGAGGATGTGGGATATTTTACTCTCTCTTTTAAAAATATTTCACCTTTCCTCACTCTCCCCTTTTCCCTGGGAGTCAGCATGTGGCCAGTAGAGAAAACTGGCTCTTTTCCGGAGTTCTTTCAGCTTCCAGTGTGTTATGTCAGCCCCATGAGACAACAAACAGATCCGTTGGCTTCTCTTTTCCCCTGTTAGCGATTCCCTGCCCAGGCTAAGCTTGATCCTCCCTTGTGACCCAAACTGCTCACGGCTTCCAGGGATGAAAACAGCTAGTGATCATCAGCTCACTTAGGAAGGCTCTTCCTCAGCCAGAATCTTGGTTTATCTCACTCTTCTTGCTTCTCAAGCCTCTGACCCCTCAAACTATGATTTTTTGAATTTTATCTATTTCTTTCTAATGGTTGCTTCAGAAAGATTGGCTTTATGTTGCTTACTATATGTTACTTAGAAATGGAAATCTTATTTCTTCCCAGAATTTGTTTGTACTTATTCTCTTAGTTAGCTTTATGTTTATTATATATATTAGTAATCCTAATTCTTTTTTAGTTTGTGTTCTAGAGTATTACATGCAAAATTAAATCATGCTCTATTATACTATTGTTTATTTTGTTCAACTTCATGGCTAGTGAAAAATACCTGTATTTACCTAAAATTGCATAAGAATACCATGGACCTCATTATATCTTATAAGTTTGATCAACAAAAAACAACTCAAAGTAATTTGTCGATATCATGATTGAACTGCCCCCAAAGAAACTGTGAAGTGGCTATACTAATTTTGGAGAATTCAAGAGATCTCCCATGAGGCCACCTATTAAGGGCGACTGGGGAAAAGGCAACAATGGGCCAGTGTATTCCCTGTAAACACCTACTGTAGGAGTAGGTGAAAAGGTCATAGAGTAGGAAAATACATGCTTTTTGGAATCTTAATGTCATAGTTTCTTTCTCTGAATAGTGTCTCCAATATTTTTTTTTCATTTTCTATGATACTGAGGACACAAGTTCTTAGACTATGCTTTTATTTCCTATGAACTCAGGATGAGAGCGTCAACTTGATATGTTGATTTGAGCAATACATAACATGTATGTAAAATTTTGGTACAATGACTGACCACAAATATTAATTTTTCTTGATTGCCTTTAAAATTGTTTCTGCAGTTTTAGCTTCCAAATATTTCTGATGTTTACACCCTAACTTACAGTGACCACTAACAAAGCTCATAAAGGAAAGAGGAAAAACTATAAAAGGGAAGTATTTTAGAATCTGTTTTGATGACAGCACAGGCTAAGCTGTTCTAACCCCAGAGAGTCAAGAATAGTCCCAGACAGGTGGGTGATTCAGTCAGGGACTGGGCACCCCCTGAGAGATGGCCCTTAGTCTTGGTCACATGAATGGAGAGTGCTTTCCAGAACCATACCAAGGCCCAATCTGTGGACAAAAAGAAATGTGATCTAAAAAGTGTATACATCCTTTCAGCCATCATTCTGTAATCCAGAACTAAGTCACAAGGTTGGAAGAGCAACATTGGTATACACTGGCTAAGAGACATGAAATTTAAAAAAAAATTAAAGAGGGAAAGCTTACATTTAAAACACAACATTGTAAATGCTGTGATAAAGGGATGAATAAATTGCAATGAGAACATGGATGAAGGAACAACTAAGTCAGCATCATGAAGTAAGAAATAGCTTTTCTCAGCCTTCATTTTAATTGATTTCTATTAGTATTTTATTAAGGTGACAAAATACACATAAACTCTTATGGATGTGAGTGTACTTTTTGTGTGATATTAAGATATCTGTGCTGTTTTTTTTCTAATTTTTAAAAATCTTACTCCATGAAGGGCATTTCCTCAGAGTTTGCACTTGGTTCTAGCCTGCTGGAATAATCATAATGGTAGAAGTGTGTTTTTCAAGTCATTTAATTTAAGTGGTGTTTATCTGAATATACCATTTCCTTCATTTCCTCACTTTTTTAGATGTTAATTAAATATATAAGCAGATGTTTGAAAAATCATTATAATTGAAGATTGGAGAAAAGAGAAAGCTGATGAAGTAGGTGGCATCCAGCCCTGGGAGGAACAGGAAGTCGTCTCAGCATTAAAATGAAGATGCTGAATTGAGGTGAGGGAGAAGTCACGTGAGAAATTAGGATGCTAAAGATGGGCCACAGTGTGCTCTATAACGGAGTGTTCTTCGGCATATGTTCAGTTGAATGATGATTCCAATGAGCAAGACTTACTAAAGGTCCTCCCTTCAAACCTTTGAAGTATTTGCATTATCGTACTATGTCCTTGGTCCACTCAATCCTGGTTAATATGAAATAAGAATGTTAAATTAATAAAAGTTATTTCTTCTTTTCTGATTCAGCTATTCAAGGTGTTTTGCATGGTTGAGACCAAGTTTCATCAGGAAGCTGTCAGTAACACATTTAGGAAACATTAATTGACATCAAGTGTACGCCCCTCACCACCATTGAAAGAAATATAACATGCAGAGGTAAAAAGATCAAAAGCACTCAAATTCAGTGGGGCAGACAAACGAAATCTCATGTCTGGTTAATGTTGTAATGGAGGCACATGTTAAGTGATATAGAAAGTCATGAAACAGTGGTTTGCATTCCGAGGATTGTGAAATCATACTCTGATGATGTTCGTGGAAATAACAAAAGAGTGAAACTCTGGGGCCTTCCATCCCTCCCCCATGTCCTCTTTTCAGTGCTTCAATCAGAGCACATTGTGCTATCAGTTTCTCCATTCAAATTCTACATTCATTTTGTTTGAGGAAATAACTCAATATAACAGGCATTGAAATCCCATTGTTTCAAGACCATGCAGCTAAAATAAACCATTAATTCTGACTGAGTGTTATGGATATAGATCATGAAATGTTTCTCTGGTTAATTATATGTTTTAATATTTATTGTAAGCATATATAATGAGAAAATATGAATACAAAATGCTATATGAAGTACCAATGTACCAACAATCCAGTTTAAGAGAGAAGATGTTGGCATCATAGGTTGAGACCTCTGTGTATCCTTTTGATCTCATCCTTGTCCTTCTCAGAGGGGACTATCGAACTGAATTTGGAGACTGTCACTCCCATGTGTATCTGTCCAACAATGTACTATACAGTTTTACTGAATTTTAACTTTATATAACCCATACCACTTTTGTGTCTCATACTTTTAATCGGTTTATTTTATGGGGTACATTCATGTTAAGAAATGTAGCTCTATTTCATTTATTTTTAGTATTAAATAGTATTTCATTGTATGAATCTACCATAATTAATTATTCATTCTTATGTTTGGTCTCATATATTTTTCCTATTTTTCATAAAGCAGTGTGATAGGCAGACATCTGAGATGGCCCAAAGACCTCCAATCCCTGGTGTATACAGCTTGGATAATTCCTTACTAGTGATCCTGGGTCGGACCGTGTGTATAATAGATTCCCTCCTCTAATTAGTTTAAATTATAAGACAAAGTTGAAGGGATTTTGAATTGTGCTTAAGTTGAAAACCCTGGGGGGAGGGAGGTATAAGGGGCAAAATGGTAATGGAAAAATACACAATAAAGATTAAATTAAAAATAAAGTAAAATAAAGAAAATCAATGAACTTTGAGCTAATCAAAAGGAAGATCATGCTAAGTGGGTTTTACCTAATCAGAGGGGTCACTGGGCCCTTCCTAGAGGAAGAAATTCAAAACATGAGAAATATTCTCTTGCTGGCCTAAAATAAGCAAATGTCCATGTTATGAACAGCCTATGCGGAGGGACATTCTCTAGTTTCTTCCACTCAACAATCAGGAGAAACTGAATTCATCTCGCAGGATAAATGAGCACAGGAGAAGAATCATAACCTCACACCAGAATTTAGTCTTGGCTAACACTTAGATTTCAGCTTTGGAAGACCCTGAGCTAAGGGTCCTGATCTTGGCCCACATGAAAACTGCAAGATAATCAATTTGTGTTAACTTAAGCTACTAAATTTATGGTAATTTGTTACACAAAAGTAGCAGACAGGTACAACCAAAAATATTGCTATGTATTTTCTTGTGCACTTGCATGACCATTTCCCTGGGACAGGTACCTGGGGCTGCATTTGCTGGGTTGTGGGTTGTAGATTCCACATGTCCTTAACTTGAGCAAATATTGCTGAAGGGCTCTCAGCAGAGCAAATCCTCTTTACTACCAACTGTGTATAAAATAATAGCTGACTTTCCTAGGAGAAGAACTAATTACCAAATTATTCATCTTATAACTAAGACTTCTCTCTGATATTTTATTTTTTCTGGAAAAGCCCTTTACTCATATACTCTCATAATAGAATAGAATATTAACACATTTATTCTTAAGAATTTATATTATAGATTTGCCTATTATATGACATAGTACAATATCCATATTCTTAAAGTCAGATATATTACTGAAGATATAATTAGAGATGGTAGTTTTTAATATGTTACTACTGTTCTTTTTTGTTGTTGTTTTTACACTTTTTCTCCTGAGAGGTAATTGTCCTCTTGGCTCATTTAATATATACACTGAAAATCTGTACAATATGCTGTCCATGTCTAGAGTGTCTTCCAAATTTATGAGAAACACTAAAATAATCAAAGATCCTTTATAGACATTACAGGCAGGCGCAAAAGAGAAGTCACTAATTTTGCTTCTGCAGATCTATATTTGCACTTGTTGCTAGGCAATGGGAAAAAAATCACAGCCCTAATGCTCTGGATTGCCTTTTTCCAGCATGTTTAAAATGTTTAAAAAAACAAGGAACAAACTCACCAAGATCAAACATACGTAGTGATGTAATCCTGCACAATTATTTTTTGAAAGTTGTCAAACACTAAAACTTCTTATCAATAAAAACATGATAAGAAGTAAAATTTTGTTTCTCATTTTGTCTTGTCTTTTTTTGTGAAACAATGTCAGATATTTTACTTATATATAGAACATGGCAAATTTCTCTTAAAAGTCCAAAATAATGTTTAACATTGCTGGCACTTACAGGTTAAATTTTTATGAGTGGTATTGCTGGCTATCTATATTCATTTATAATTTTGCTGAGGCATGTATTTGAGAGTGAGCTTAGCAGGCTGCTCAGCATATTAATCACAAAGGTGCCTCACTTTTCTCTATGTGGGCTCTCTTTCTTGTGAATCAAGAAAAAACAATCTATGCTTCTTAATGAAAATACCCACCTGCCTCACATACAAACACATTATTTCAACTCCAAAGGTGAAAACGTCATGTAGTTTGTTTGAAAACATTTCTAATAATAATAAAGAAGGCTAGGTGATGGCTAACAGATTTTGGGCTTTCTGTGGTCTTCAGGAAGAAGTGTGGATGTAAACGGTGCGTGAACGTTCATGATCTCCTTTGACTTCCCCTGCCACTCATAGTGACACCTGCAGGCTAGGAAAGGATCGGGTCTGCTGGGACTTTTTTTTTTTAAACTACAGATGTGTGTAAAACATTCTACAATGAACACAAACTGGAAGACAGAGGCTACTGAAGAGCCCTTCAGGTCTTCAGAGCCTGGAACACACGGCTTGCTCTCTCCCTCTTGCACTCTCTCAGCATGGGTGCGCTCCCCTGCATTTTCCATCTGCTGTGAGCGTGTCTTTTAATGGAACTCTTTTCCGTGTCTTTAGTTTTAGACCTTCCTCCATTCCTCCACCTGTGCCTAAGCTGGGGTCTCCTGCCATGCGTTGCCATTATACTGAAACATGTCTTTCTGGACATCATCACATTATGTGATAACTGCTGATTTACCTGCCCCTTAGACTGGATATTTCAACATGACTAAGGCCTTATTTGTCCACTAAATGTGACATTGTTAGGTATTCATACAGTGCCTGGAAGATAGTAGGGGCTTAATAATTATGTACTGAAGCTTTTGTAGCATGGCAATTAAGAAAGTATTAATTCTGGAGTCTAAGTTCTAATGCTGATGAACCATATTTACCTTCAAGACCTCCATGTAGGGCTTGGCATCACATGTACCGATCAACTCTGTGGGGCACCATTCACACAAAGTGCAGTATAAATGGTCACACCTGGAGTCCTCATTGCTCATGACCTTGGGTGTGTTGTTTAATTTCCACTGGTCTTGGTTTTCTCATTTTTAAATTAGGATAACTCTTGTTTCTACTTTAAAGAACTAGGAAGATTTAAAAAGTTAATATATGTTAAATGTCAAGTGCCCTCTGTAGAGTAAGCATTCAAAACTCTTAAATATTTTTATCTTCTTTTTATAGTTGTTATTAAACAAAATGTGAAGTATTCAAAACCATTGTTTAGGATTACATTAAATAAATAAACAATTTCTCTATTTCTGACTGATCATTATGTTTTTGTCCATTTGTTACCTTTAGAATTATTGTAAAATAGACCAGCATTTAATACGTGTCTTCCTGAGCACTCATCTCTAGGACAGATATCTGAAGTCGGACTTGTGGGTCCAAAGATATACACACATTCACTCTAACAGGTAGAGGCTTACTGTTCTCTGGAGTCACCATTTCCACTTAGACTCCTACCAGTCATATATAGATTCCTTTTCCCCACATCTTCATCGATACTTGGTTTAATCTTTGCCAAGTTGATAGGTGTGAAATATTTAATTGGCCTTATATTAGTTTTCTATTGCTGCCATAACAAATTACCACAAATCTAGTGGCTTAAAATAACAACTATTTGTTACCTCACAGCGCTGTGGATCAGAAGTCTGGGAACAGCATGGCTCAGCTGGGTCCTGTGTATAGAATCTCACAATGGAAAAATCAAGGTGTTCGCAGGTCTGTGTTTCTTTCCAGATTCTCTGGGGATAAATTCACTTCAAAACTCAGTCAAGTCGTTGGCCCAATTCAGGTGCCTTTTCCTTATGCACTGTCAGTCAGGGGCCGGTGTTGGCCGTTAGAAGCTGCCTGCCACCATTCTCATTCTTTCCACGTGGTTCCCTTCCAGCAGTGGTGGGTCCAGTTTCCATCACACTTGAAACTTCTCAGATTTCTCCTTATGCCTTACTTTTCTCTTTTCAGCTGGACAAGTCCTTTGCTTTAAGGGTTCATTCGTTGAGATTGGGCTCACCTAGACAATCTCGGTTCCTCTCTCTATCTTTAAGCGCACACCCTCAATCATGTCTCTGAGGTCCTCTTCGGCATGTAAGCCCAAGTTTCTAGAGATCAGGGCCTGGGCATCTTTAGAGGAGCATTGCTCTACTTACTGCGGTTCTTCTAATTTGCATTTTGCTGATTACTGTTCAGTCTGACCATAAGGACATTCATAACATCATAAGGAAATTCATCTATATTATCTTCTAAAAGTTTTTGAACTTTATTCTCTTTTCCCTTTCCTACATGTGTTTTTGAATGATTTGGAATAGACAGATTGATATAAATATAGTTTTATTTTTGATAGAATATGTCTCAACACTATTTAATAGTGCCAAGATCTTTTACTGTTGTCAAATTCTCATACACAAATTTTTTGTTTATTTCTGATTCTTAACTCTGTACTTTATGTTAATATCATGATAATATGTAATTACTAACTATAGTCAATCTTGTTAACTGGTAATGAAATCTTTCCTTATTAAACTTAAATTTTCCTTGGCTGCTCCTCCCACATTTGTTCATTGCTTGTATATTTTAGGATCAATTAGTTAAGCTTTGTGAGAAGTTCTTTAGAATTTTAAATATTATACTACATTTGTAGTTAGCATTACAAGAACTATCATCTTTATAATCCTAACTTCCTTTCATTAAAAAAATATTCTCCACTTATATTTGTTTTATGGTTTTTGGTGGCTGCTATGGTCTGAATGTTTGTGTCCCCCCAAAATAGGTTAAAATTCCAGCCCCCAAAAGTGATGATATTAGAAGGTGGGGCCTTTGGAAACTGCTGAGGTCGTAAGGGTAGAACCTTACACGAGTGGGATTAGAGCTTTTGTAAAAGAGAGCCCTCACTTACTCCTGTCCCTTCTGCCGTGCAGAGGCGAAGAGAAGCCTGCACCCTAGAAGCCTGAAGCCCCTCCTCACTGCGCTGCCATCCCAATCTCAGCTTCCGGAACCAGGAGAATAATATTCTGCTGTTAATGAGCTACCCAGTCTGTGGTACTTTGTTACAGCAGCCTAAATGGACTAGGATCATAACTAGTGTAACTTTTCCCTAACAATTTTTGTTCTTGTTAGACTCAATTAAAGAAGGTAATGGCTTTTGTTTATAATCTTATTTATACTATATTTTTAATTAATTCTGTGATTGGTTTTCCTGTGTATGGCAATATTATTGATTTTGGATATTGATCTGTATCAAGCAAACTTTCTAAATTGTTTTACTTCAAGTAGTTTATAGTCTCTTGAATTTTCTGCTTAGACAAGCAGAACTGAATATTTATAAATTTGTTTCCCTGTTTCTAAACTTTATGGTTTTATCTATTTGTTTTGTCTTTTTGCATCGCCTTGCCTCAAGTTCCCATAAGATTATGAAGATTAATGATAATGATGGCCATCCTTTATTTTGTTTATTCTCAATGTTCACAACATTTTTTGACATGTGTTTTTGATATATATTTTTTATCAAATTTAAAATTCTTCTTATGTCTTTATTTTTTCCAAGGAATTTAAAACTGTATATGATATACAATTGTACATAGTTTATTATTATTATGTCTGATTTATTTTTATTCTTTTAATTGATCAATATTATAGACTACATTAATGTATTGCTAATGTAAATGTACCCTTACATTCCTGAAATGAAAAAACATTTAAAACCCAATTAAGAAATTTAATTTGTTAATATTTTATTAATGAACAGCATCTTTGTTCATAATTGAAATTGGGTGAAATTTTCTCAGACTGTCTTTGGGTTGAATGCTTCATTAGATTAATTAAAGAAATGTAGATGCTTTCTCTCCTTTTCTGTGCCCGAGAATAGTGTGCACATAAACACTAATGTTGGTGTGAATGCTTCATATGACATATCTGTTGAATTCTCTAAATCTCATATTTTTAAATTGTTTTACTAACATTCCCATTTCCTTTTTTTCAGTTTTTTTTAAGATTTTATTTATTTATTTTTAGAGAGGGAAGGGAGAGAGAAAGAGAGAGAGACATATATGTGCGGTTGCTGGGGGCCATGGTCTGCAACCCAGGCATGTGCCCTGACTGGGAATCGAACCTGCGATGCTTTGGTTTGCAGCCCGCATTCAATCCACTGAGCTACGCCAGCCAGGGCAATATTTCCATTTCTTTAAGTAGTTTTAGATGCATTTATATTTTGTTTCTTTTTGAATCGATTTTAACTTTCAGGAATTTCATTAATTTATGTTTTCATTACATATGAAATATTATCTTAGATTTCTTTCCATCTTTATTATTTGTGCCTTCTCAGTTGTTTTCTTAAATCTCTCATGTCTTCTGTCTCATGTCTCTTTACATATTCTTAATGTTTTCTGTCTTTTCAAATTGTATTAATGCCTCACGGTCTTAACCTACACCCTTATCCATAGGACCCTCAGCCCTGATCACCATGTTCTTCTGAGGCTGTGGTCGCTGTGCCTATGGCCTTACAGTTACAACTGAACAAAGGCGACCACAGCAGCACCAAGCAAATCAGCTGGCTATCAATGCTTTTCCCCCTGCATCCAGTATATACGTCCATCTGATGGTCGAGGTCTGTCTTTCTTGGCAAGACAGCACCGCCTTTCTTGCCTGCTGGTTTCTGAACCCAAGGAGTTTAAAGTGTCCAGGTGGCAGTTATAGCTTTTAATAAATGGGACTTTTGCTCTATCCCCCAGCCCCACTCAGGAGCAGGATCCAAGAATTGCATGAGTGAGAAGTATACATTCTCTTAGCAGATCATTTGTACAGATGTTAATGGACATAGCCTACTTACACCCAGTGGTCTGTGGACTTGTGAATTTTTCCCAGTAAGGAGGTAATACCACACAGAGGTCTCTATGTGCATATAAATATTTCTTTATGAAGAATGGCACCTTACCCTTAAAGAGTATTGCCTGCTTGCTGGTACCTCAGCTGCCAACTGGCCACCAAGTGGGTGATTGATTTTTTTAAGGTGCAGTGTAATCATGCAGAGGACTCAGTGTTGGTCTGTGATGGCAGCCTGGTTTTCCAGCAAAGGTAGTGCTGGAACAGGT
>PVIA01008852.1:6382-67226 GCA_004024845.1 Tonatia bakeri | reverse complement strand
GTCAGGTTTTTCAAGTTGATCTTAGCTATTATTTATTACAGAGAGAGGTAGAGAGGTAGAGATTTGGATTTTTAGAGGGAGTTTGTTTGTTTGTTTGTTTGTTTTTGTTTTATGGCTTTTTTGCAATGGAAATAATAATTCCAAAGCATTAATTTCAGGATCTTAACTATCATGATCTATTTCTTTTTTTTTTTTTTTTTAATTATTTGGAGCTTAGACTTTATTGCTTGTTAATATTTGAGTTTTTTTTTTTTTTTTTAGATTTTTATTTATTTATTTTTAGAGAGGGAAGGGAGGGAGAGAGAGAGAGACAGAGAGAAACATCAATGTGCGGTTGCTGGGGGACATGGCCTGCAACCTAGGCATGTGCCCTGACTGGGAATCGAACCTGCGATGCCTGGTTCGCAGCCCGCGCTCAATCCACTGAGCTACACCAGCCAGGGCTCATGTTCTATTTCTTAGATAAAAATTTTAAGCAAATTATTTTGACTCTAGAGATACTATTGTACATATGTTAAATAGGGTACTGTTTCTTTTCCTTTTTTTAATTTATTTTTTAATCATTTTTTTATTGTTACTCTATTACAGTTGTCCCAGTTTTTCCCCCTTTGTCCTCCGCCACCCAACCCAGACCTCACTCCCACAGTTAACCCCCACACTGTTGTCCATGTCCATGGGTCACTCATACATGTTATTTGTCTATACCGTTCCACTTCCTTCAACCATTATTCCCCTCCCACCTCCCCTCTGCTCACTTTTAGTCTGTTTCATGTTTCCATGCCTGTGGTTCTATTTTGTTCATTAGTTTAGTGTTCATTAGATTCCTCTTATAGGTGAGATCATATGATACTTGTCTTTCACCTACTGGTTTATTTCATGTAGTATAATATTCTCCAGTTCCATCCATGCTGTTGCAAAAGGTAGGAAATTCTTTCTTTCTGCTGCGTAGTATTCAATTGTGTAAATGCACTCCAGGTTTTTGATCCATTCATTTGCTGATGGGCACTTAGCCTATTTCCAGCACTTGGCCATTGTAAATAGTACCACTATGGACATTGGGGTGCATAAGTTCTTTTGAATTGGTGACCCAGGATTCTTAGGGTATATTCCCAACAGCGGAACTGATGGGTAAAAAGGCAGTTCCATTTTTAGTTCTTTGAGGAAATTCCATACTGTTTTCCACAGTGGCTATACCAGTCTGCATTCCCACCAACAGTGCACTAGAGTTCCCTTTTTTCTGAATCCTCTCCAGTACTTTTTTGTTGATTTGTTAATGATGGCCATTCTCACAGGTGTGATATCTCATTGTGGTTTTTATTTGTATCTCTCTGATGGCTAGTGATGCTCAGCATCTTTTCATGTGTCTGTTGTCCATCTGTATGTCCTCCTTGGAGGAGAATCTATTCAGATACTTTGCCCATTTTTTAATAGGATTGTTTGTCTTCCTTGTGTCAAGTAATATGAGTTCTTTATACAGGGTCCAGCACAAATAATGCCCTTTTTTTATTACAGGAACTTTTATTACAAAATCATAAACATGTAATTCTGTAGCATAACAATATCACACTCAAGCACACCATATAACATTTTAGGTGAAATGTTCGGATTAAAACTATAATTATTGCACCCATATTATTACCCTACCAACCAGAGTCAAGTAGGCATTACTTGTGCAGGACCTTCTACATTGTGGAGATCAAACCCTTGCCTGATGTATCATTGGCAAATATGTTCTCCCATATAGTCGGTTCCCTTTTCATTTTGATAATGGTTTCTTTAGCCACTCAGAGCAATCTATAGATGCTATAGATAGAATTGGAATTCCTATTGGAATTGGAATTGGGGTGTGTGTGTGTGTGTGTGTGTGTGTGTGTGTGTGTGGCAGTATACCAATGGCATATTTCACAGATCTAGAATAAATATGTCAAAAATTTATATGGAACCAAAAAAGACCCTGAATATTCTCAGCAGTCTTAAGAAAGAAGAACAAAGGAGAGATCACAATACCCAATATCAAAGTATACTACAAGGCCACTGTAATCAAAACAGTGTGGTACTGGAATAAGAAGAGACACTTAGATCAATGGAACAGAATAGAGAGTCCGGAAATAAACCCAAGTCTCTATGGCCAATTAATATTCAACAAAGGGGACATGAGCATACAGTGAAGCAAAGATAGGCTCTTCAATAAATGGTGTTGGGAGAACTGGACTGGCGCATGTAAAAAAATGAAACAAGACCACCAACATACACCATACACAGAATAAACTCAAAATAGATAAAAGACTTAAATATAAATCATGATGCCATAAAATTCCTAGAGGAAAATTTCAGATACCTCATGTAGCAATATTTCTTCCAGTATATCTCCTAGGACAAAGTAAATAAAAGGGACTACATCAAACTAAAAGGCTTCTTTTCCTTTTTTAATGTGGGATTTATTAAACGTAGAAATTTTTAGAAACTACAGCATATAATCATGTATTAGGGTTCTTGAAAAAAACAGAACCAATATGATATGTGCTTACATACATAAAGATTGATTTTAGGATATTGGCTCATATAGCTGTGGGGACAGTTTGATGCTATAGTCTGAGTCAGAAGGTATCTGGAGGTAAAATTCCTTTCTTCCTTGGGAACCTCAGTCTTTTCTCATAAGGCCCTCAGCTGTTTAGATGAGGCCCACCCACATCATGGAGAGTATTCTGCTTTACTCAGAGTCTCATGATTTAAAAGGTAATCACGTCTAAAACGTACCTTCACGGCAGCATCTAGACTGGTGTTTGACCAAAAACTGGATACTGTTGCCTAGCCAAGTTGACAAAATTAACCATCTCACATGTCCTTAGGGTTTTTTAAAAGCTTTTTTACTGTACAATATAATTTGAGAAAAGTACATAAATCCCAAATGTACTGTATATGAATAATTCCAGTTTAATCACCCCCAGGTCAAGAAATAGAACTTTAGTCCTTCTATCAGAAATATTTATTGATCACTAACATGGTAGTGGTAAAGATGCAGAGACAAATCGGGTGATAATGTTGTCTTTAATAAGCTTATCATTTAATGGAGACAGAATAATGCGCTCATTATTATAACACAAGGTGCAACGTGCATAGTAGAGTTATAGGTGAAATGCTGTGGGAGTTCCAAGGAAGCATTACTTTGTAGTAAGAAAATCAGGGAAGAATTTATAGAAAACCTGGGCCTCAAAGGCTAAGATTTGAGTAGATGGAATGTAGCATGTCTGTTATAATTCTCGTACAATAATTTATATTTTAGGGTTCTGTGTGTGTGTGTGTGTGTGTGTGTCTGTCTGTCTGTCTGTCTATATGTACATGGTACATATGGTATATTCTGAAATATACACTATGGGGGGCATTCTAAAATTAAATGGCATCTTAAAAAAAAACGCTTTCTTCCTAGGTTTAATATTCTTTCCTACCAAACCAATATTATTTGATTTCTTCTAATCTGTTTAGATTTGACTTTTTCTTAAATGCCAGGATTGGGTTTCTGTTTAACTTTATCAGACAAATTACCAGAAGTCAATGGTCATTCTTCAATTAGTCACAGTTTGTTATCCCTGCAGTTTTACTACTTAAATGCAAAGAAACTGTTGCAAAAGTATGAGAGCCAAAATGAAATGAAGTGTAATTGATTGGCTCCACTAATGTAGTTTGCCATTCATTATGATAGACCATTATAAAACCTCTTAGGAAGGCTCATCAATATTGCTGCCATTTCATGTTTGAAGAAAGTGTGTTTATTGAGAAACTACATTTTTTGTATCTACTGTCTTTTGTAAATCATTTACTTAGAAGATATTATTGATGTGTGCTTAATTTGCATATCAATTATATTTTAAATTTCAGAGGCTGATTGTTGGGAAATAAACATGGGCTTCAGAGTAAGCAGCCACTTATTGTGTCACAGTCTTTTTGTCTACTTTTTAATCTGTTAAAAACAGTACCAAACTCAAGATTGTTGTAAGGATTAAATGAGATTACCTACTTGAAGCACTAAGCAGCCTATTTGTCCTGTAGCAAGAGATTAGGAAATGGTAACTACCTGGTAGTTGATGATGTTATCATTATTATTCATCTACATTGATACTGGAAATATTCTTCTAAAACACAAGACTTTGACCTGATGACAGTGACAGATGGGGAGAGTAGTTTTATGTCCTCCCCAAGAAAAAGGCAGCTCATAGCTGTGGCCCTGACAGTTAGCACTCCTGCCTGCATGGCAAGGAAGGTAGGTACCCACAGGCGAGCAGTGGGGGCAGCTATGAGTGGAGTCTAGACACTGCTGAGGTCCTCAATTTTATTTCTTGAACTTTTGCACCATCCACATCATTAGGAGCTTTCAGTATCTTTCAAGTGCCATTTGTTCTACATACTTACTAAATGAAAGTCTTAAACTTTATGGACAGATTGGTTGTTAAGTACTCTAAGATCTATGATTATGGTCATTTATGCTTCAAAAGAAGAGAAGATATTTTTTAAATAAAATCTCACCAACTAAGTGATCCAGGTTTTGTGGCCTCAGAAATGTTTACAGCATTTGTGCCTTTGATATTAATCATTGTATTAGGACCTAAGAACAGACAAACATTCTTATTTACCTAACAATCTGCTCTGTAAATGGATTGTTTAGGTCTCCTGTGTTAAAGACATGGGCATTGCTGTTGAAGAATTTCTTGCTAAAAAGTTGTGACTAAACATCCCCTTGGCCTGGATTTTGCTTTAAAACCTTATGCTGTGTGTGTACACAGAGCATTATTTAAACAAGGGCCTGCACACGTACAGCACCCTGTTGTGGCTCTAATCATTCTTCACTGCACCAACCCTAACTTGTTCAGCCGTTCTTTTCGAGGAATGGCAGTATATGCCTATTGGTGATGTTACTGGCGTTTCAGAGGAGGATTCCTTACAATCATTGTGGGAATATTTTATTGCATACCTTCAACGATGTGAGTTTGGGTCTAACCAATCTGCTGGTGTCCTCTCAAAAAACTATAAAAGCAATGTATATAAATTTCTCTGATATGTAATAAATTTTTATAATAATGAAGGAAGTTTATTATGTGGAATTAAAACTAGTATGTCTGAAAATGTTCTCTAGAACATTAAGAGAATGTTCTGATATCTTTGAAAGTTTTACTAATATGGACTAATTGTAAGTACTTTTCTTCATATTTAACTATGGGAACTCACAAAAAGGAGTTTAGTACACAATCAACTTTTATTTATATTATCATTGTATTAATTATACAGATATTTTAAGTTTTTATTCTCTACTGGGAACTCAGTGCACTTACGACAAATTATTATTATTTTTTTAAATACACTTTTTTTTTTAAGATTTTATTTATTTTTAGAGAGGGAAGGGAGGGGGGGGGGGGGGGAGAGAGAGAGAGAGAGAGATCAATGTGCGGTTGCTGGGAGACATGGCCTGCAACCTAGGCATGTGCCCTGACTGGGAATCGAACCTGCGATGCCTGGTTCGCAGCCCGCGCTCAATCCACTGAGCTATACCAGCCAGGGCTGACAAATTATTTTTTATTTTTTAAAGTATATTTTACTGATTATGCTATTATAGTTGTCCCATTTTTTTTCTCCACCATGCAGCCCTGTCACACCAGCATCCCCCACTTTAGTTCATGTCCATGGGTCATGCATATGAGTTCTTTGGCTTCTCTATTTCCTATACTATTCTTAACCTCCCCCTGTCTATTTTGTACGTATCATTTATGCTTCTTACTCCCTATACCTTTTTCCCCATTCTCCTCCCTCCCCCTTCCTGCCAATAACCCTCCGTGTGATCGTGATCTCCATTTCTGTGATTCTGTTCCTGTTCTAGTTGTTTGCTTTGTTTGTTTTTGTTTTTCTTCTTTTCAGGTTTTGTTGATAGTTGTGAGTTTGTTGTCATTTTACTGTTCATAGCTTTGATCGTCTTCTTTTTCTTAGATAAGTTTAACATTTTATATAACAAGGGCTTCGTGATGATGAACTCCTTTTACTTGACCTTGTCTGGGAAGCACTTTCTCTGCCCTTTCATTCTAAATGACAGCTGTGCTGGGTAGAGCAATATAAGCTCTCGGTGTCCTTGCCTTTCATGACTTTGCATACTTCTCTCCAGCCTCATCTTGCCTGCAAGGTTCCTTTGGGAAATGAGCTGATACTTTCATGGGAACTCCTTTGTAGGTAACTGTCTTCTTTTCTCTTTCTACTTTTAAGATTCTCTCTTTATCTTTAATCTTAGGTTATGTAATTATGCTGTGCCTTGGTGTGTGCTACCTTGAATCCAACTTCTTTAGGACTCTCTAAGCTTCCTGGTCGACTATTTCCTTTGCCAGATTGAGGAACTTTTCCTTCATTATTTTTCAAATAACTTTTCAACTTCTTGGTATTCTTCTTCTCCTTCTGACACCCCTATGATTCGGATGTTGGGACATTTAAAGTTGTCCCAGAGGTTGCTGAGCTCTCCTCACTTTTTTGAATTCTTGTTTCTTCATTCTGCTCTGAATGAATGTTTATGTCTTCCTTCTTCAAATCATTGATTTGAGTCTTGGTTTCTTTTCCTTCATTGTTGGGTCCCTGTATATTTCTCTTTACTTCACTTTTCATAACCTTCACTTTTTCCTCTATTTTGAGACCAAGCTCAACCATTTTTCTGAGCAGCCTGATTACCATTGTTTCGAACTCTTCATCTCTTAGGTTGGCTATCTCTTCATTGCTTAGTTCTGTTTTTGGAGTTTGATCTGTTCTTTCGTTCGAGCAATATTTCTTTGTCTCAGTGCACCTGTTATGTTGTAAGGGGTGGAGCCTTAGGTATTTGCCAAGCAGGGCAACCCTCTGCTGTGTTGTGGCTCTGTGTGTGGGGGAGGGGTCCAAGAAGAAACAGTGCCACTTGCTTGGTCACTTTTCCCACTACCCACAAGCAAATTGAGCCCTTCTTGTGCTGATTCCCAGGTGGGTGTGTTTGTATATGTTCTATGACCTTATGGGTCTCTCCAATGAACTCTCTTAAAAGGCTCAGAGTTTCTCCCACTGCCACAATCCCCACAGGTTTTTATAGCCAGAGGATTTGAGGCTTGCTTTTCCTGCCCTGGAACCCTGGGCTGTGAGGTCTGTCTCGCTTCCCAATTGTTCTTCCCACTTTATCCACACACAAATGTAGGCCTGCCAAGTCCGCCAGCTACAGACTTGCCATGCAGGTCCACTAGCTGCCACTTTGCTGTGTGTTTTCTCTGCCCCTTCTGTTGGTCTCAATGAATGTTTCTTCTTTAACTCCTTGGTTGTTGCACTTCTATACAGTTTGATTTTCTGGCACTTCTGATTATTTTTTGTTTTTAAATTTGTTCTCATTTTTTTTCCTGTCAATGTTATTTTTTTAAATTTTTTGTTGTTCAAGTACAGTTGTCTCCATTTCCCCCATCACTTCCCCAACCCATCCTCACCTCCCACCCTCGATCCTACCTCCCTTTGGCTTTGTCCATGTGTCCTTTATACATGTTCCTTCATGACCCTTCCTGATTTTCTCCCTGTTACAGCCTCCCTCCTCCCCTCTGGTTAGAGTCGGTTTGTTCTTTATTTCAGTGTCTCTGGTTATATTTTACTTGCTTGTTTGTTTTGTTGATTAGATTTCACTTAGCATAATGCTCTTCAGATCCATCCATGCTGTTGCAAAGGGTAGGAGCTCCTTTCTTTCTGCTGCATAGTGTTCTGATGTATAAATGTACCATGGTTTTTTGATCCATTCATTTACTGATGGACACTTAGGTTGCTTCTAGCACTTGGCTATTGTACATCGTGCTGCTATAAACATTGGGGTGCATAGGTTCGTTTGGATTGGTGTTTCGGGATTCTGAGGGTATAGTGGTGAAATTGCTGGGTCAAAAGGCAGTTCCACTTTTACTTTTCTGAGGAAATTCCATACTATTTTCCACAGTGGCTGTACCAGTCTGCATTCCCACCAACAGTATACTAGGGTTCCCTTTTCTCCACAACCTCACCAGCACTTGTTGATGGTTGATTTCTTTATGATGCCTGTTCTGACCAGTGTGAAATTGTATCTCATTGTAGTTTTAATTTGCATCTCTCTGATGAGTAGTGATGCTGAGTATCCTTTCATATGTCTCTGGGCCCTCTGTATGTCCATGTCCTCCTTGGAGAAATGTCTTTTTAGGTCCTTTGCCCATTTTTTAGTTGAATTGTTTGTTTTCCTGGAGTGGAGTCTTGTGAGCTCTTTATATATTTTGGAGATCAAATCCTTGTCCAAGGTGTCATTTCCAAATATATCTTCCCATACATTTGGTTCCCTTTTCATTTTGCTGATGTTTTCTTTAGCTGTGCAGAAGCTTTTTATTTTGATGAAGTCCTGTTTGTTTATTCTTTCCTTTATATCCCTTGCTCTAGGGGACATCAGTGAAAATATTGCTGAGTGGAATATCTGAGATTTCCCCCCTATGGTCTCCTCTAGGACTTTTATGGTATCATGTTTTATATTTAAGTCTTTTATCCATCTTGAGTTTATTTTTGTGTATGGTGTAAGTTGGTGGTCGGATTTTTTTTTTTTTGCATGTAACTGTACAGATCTCCCAACACCATTTGTTGAAGAGGCTATTTTTACTCCATTGTATGCTTCTGCCCCCTTTGTTGAATATTAGTTGACCATAGAGACTTGGGTTTATTTCTGGCCTCTCTATTCTGTTCCATTGATCTGTGTGTCTGTTCTTACCCTACTACCAGACTGTTTTGATTATGGTGACCTTGTAATATAGTTTGCTATCAGATGTTGTAATCTATCCTCCTTTGTTCTTCTTTCTCAAAATTTTGTGGTTATTCAGGGTTGTTTATGGTTTTATATAATTTTTTGAAATGTTTCTTCTATATCTGTGAAATATGTCATTGGTATTTTAACAGAGATTGCATTCAGTCTATAAATTGCTTTGGGTAGTATGGACATTTGATGATGTTAATTCTTCCCATCCATGAATACAGTACATACTACCATTTGTTTGTGTCTTCCTTAATTTCTTTCTTCACTATTGGGTAGTTTTCTAAGTATAGGTCTTTTACCTCCTTTGGTAGATTTATTCATAGATACTTTATTTTCTTGTTGCTACATCAAATAGGGTTTTTTTTTCCTTATTTCTGTTTCTGATATTTCATTGTTGGCATACAGAAATGCCTTCAATTTCTGAATATTGACTTTGTATCCTGCTGTTTTGCCAGATTCACTTATTAGGTTGAGTAGTTTTTTGGTGGAGCCTGTAGGATTTTCTATGTACACTATCATTGTCATCTGCAAACAGTGACAGTTTTGCTTTCTCCTTTCCAATTTGGATGCCTTTTATTTCTTTTTCTTCTCTGATCATCGTGCCTAGGACTTCCAATACTATGTTGAATAGAACTGGTGAAAGCAGACATCCTTGTCTTGTTCCTGATCTTAGTGGGAAAGCTTTTAGTTTTTGTCTATTGAGTATGATGTTGGCTGTTGGTTTCTTGTATATGGCCTTTATTATGTTGAGGTATGCTCCCTCTACTCCCACTCAGCTGAGTGTTTTTATCATAAATGGGTGGTGTACTTCATCAAATGCTTTTTCAGCATCTATTGATATGATCATGAGATTTTTGTCTTTCATTTTGTTTATATGATATATTATGTTTATTGATTTTGGGGAATATTCTACCATCCTTGCATCCCTGGGATGAATCCCATCTGATCATGGTATATGATCTCTTTAATGTATTGCTGGATGCAGTTTGCCAATATTTTGTTGAGGATTTTAGCATCCATCTTCATCAGTGATATTCGCCTGTTGTTTTCTTTCTTTGCTGTGTCCTTATCCTGTTTTTGGATTAGGATGATATTAGCTTCATAAAAAGAGTTTTGGGAGTCTTCCCTTTTTTTGGATTTTTTGGAATAGTCTGTGAAGAATAGGGGTTAGCTCTTCCTTAAATGTGTTCTAAAATTCTCCTGTGAAAGCATCCATCCCAGGGTTTTTGTGTGCTGTGAGTTTTTTGATTGCTGCTTCAATTTTACCAGAAGTTAATGATCTGTTCAGGCTTTCTGCTGCTTCTTCATTCAGTTTTGGAAGATTGTATTTTTCTAGAAATTTGTCCATTTCATCTAGTTTTTCAGATTTCTTGGCATATAGTTGTTTGTTGTAATTTCTTACAATTCTTTGTATTTCTTTGGTATCAGTTGTAATCTCTCCTCTTTCATTTCTGATTTTGTTTATTTGGTTTTTTTTTTTTTTCCTGGATGAGTCTGCTTAAAGGCTTGTGAATTTTATCTTTCCAAAGAACCAGCTTCCCGATTTAGTGATCGTTTGAATTGTTCTTTTAGGCTCTATGTCATTTAATGCTGCTCTGATCTTGGTTATTTCCTTCCTTTGAATCACTCTGGGCTTTGTTTGTTGTTATTCCTCCAGTTGTTGTAGATGTAGGCTTAGGTTGTTTACTTGAAATGTTTCTACCTTGTTTTAGGTAGGCCTGTATCGCTATGAACTTCCCACTCAGAGCTGCCTTTGCTGTGTCCCATAAGTTTTGGACTGTTGTGAGTTCATTTTCATTTGTTTCCAGAAACTTTTTCATTTATTCCTTGTTCTCATTATTGACCATTCATTGTTTAATATCATGCTACTCAATCTCCAGGAATTTGAGAGTTTTTGAGTTTTTTCTTTGACATTGGTGTCTACTTTCAGGCCTTTGTGGCCAGAGAAAATGCTTGATACGATTATAATTTTCTTCAATTTGTTGAGGCTTGTTTTGTGTCCTGTCGTGTGGTCTGTCCTTGAGAATATTTCATGTGCATTGGAAAAGAATGTGTATTTTGCTTCTTTGTGTGTGTGTATACATATCATATATATATGATGTGTGTATATATACACACACATATCAGTTAAGTCCATTTGATCTAGGACATTGTTCAGTACCGCAGTATCCTTGTTGATATTTTGTTTGGAAGACCTATCCATCTTTGACAGTGGGGTGTTAAAATCCTCTAGTATAAGTATGTTGCTGTCTATATCTTTCTTGAAGTCCTCCAAGATTTTTCTTATATATTTGGGTGCTCCTATGTTGTATTCATATATGTTTATAATGTTTATGTCTTCTTGATGGATTCTTCCTTTCAGTATTATGAAGTGTTCTGGGTCTCTTTTTGTGGTCTTCATTTTGAAGTCTATTTTGTCTGACATAAGTATTGCTACCTTGGCTTTTTTTTTTTTTTCCTGACCATTTGCTTGGAATATTTTTCCCACTTCTTGACTTTCAGTCTGTGTAGGTCTTTTGTTCTGAGGTGGGTCTCTTGTAGGCAGCATATGTGTGGGTTATGTTTTCGTATCTGTTCAGCTACCCTATGTGTTTTGATTGGAGCATTTAATCCATCACATTTTAAGTAATTATTTATAGGTACTTATTCATTACCATTTTACTTCCTTTGTACCTGTGATCCTCTTTCTCATTCTTTTTCTTCCTTTCTTAAAGCAGACCCTTTAGCATCTCTTACAGAGCTGGTTTGGAGGATATGTATTCTTTGAGGCTTCTTTTGCCTGAGAAATTCCTTATTTCGCCTTCCATTTTAATTGAGAGCCTTGCTGGGTAGAGTAGTCTTGGTTGCAGGGATTTGGTTTTCATTACTTGGAATATTCCTTGCCATTACCTTTTGGCTTATAGTGTTTCCATTGAGCAGTCAGCTGTTAGTGTTATTGGGGCTCCCTTGTATGTTACTTCCTGTTTCTCCCTTGCTGCCTTTAAAATGTCTGTCTTTGAATTTTGCCATTTTAATTATGATGTGTTTTGAAGTGGGTTTCTTTGGGTTCCTCCTGATTGGGACCCTTTGTGCTTCCTGGAATTGTGTGATTTTTTCTCTCGTCAAATTAGGAAAGTTTTCCATCATTGCTTTTTCAAACAGGTTTTCTATCCCTTGCTTCTCTTCTTCTGCTTCTGGCATCCCTGTTATACAGATATTATTATGTATCATGTTGTCCTGCAGTTCCCTTACCACCTCTTCATTCTTTTGAGCCTCTTTTCCTTTTCTTGCTCTTTCTGGGAGTTTTTTTCTCCCTTGTCCTGCAGCTCACTGATTCAATACTCTACTTCATCTAGCCTGCTTTTGATTCCTTCTACTGTGTTCTTCACTTCAGAAATTCATTCTTCATTTCCTCTTGGCTGTTGTTGTTTCTATGTATGTTTTCATGCTAATATAGTTGGCAGTAAGTTCCTTGTAGCTTCCCTGTAGTTTTCGGTAATTCTCACTGAAGTCATTGAGCTTCCTCATAACCACTGTTTTTAACTCAGTTGTGTGATAGTTGACTTGCCTCTATTTCATTTAGCACTTTTTCTGAGTATTCCTCCTTTCCTTTCACTTGGGGGTTGTTTCTTTGTCTTCCCATTATTTGTGAGACTCTTCTTGTTTGCTTCTGCTTGTTAAATTGGTCTGTTTTGACTCCCTGTCTTTGTGGTGTGAACTTCTCTGGTAGGGAACCTGTGTGATGCAGTGGTGCAGTCTCCTTGATCTCCTGAACTTGGGGTGCTGTTTATGTTGGTTCTCTGAATGTAACTTATTTTTTATTGTTGTTGGGTCTTTCTTTGTTGGGTCCCTCCCGCTAGCTGGTTGACTGAGGGTCACTCCACCTACCATGTTTTATATGTTGTTGTGCAGGTGCTGCCAGAACAAAACCACAAAGCCTAGGAAACAAACCCACATCCACAAAAGTAACTCCTACCCACAATCCCACTGTCAACAGCAAATGAACCAGTGTTAATAAGGATGTAAAGAGATTAAGACTATTATAAAAAAAGAGAAATAAGCTATAATATAAAATCTAGTGACTTAATATGCACAAACTTAATGGACAAGAAATGAATAAAAAACTATGCAGGAAAGAAAATATCTCAAATCACGGAGAAGACTACAGTGGATTTTGTCTTGGTAATCTGTCATATTTACCACTGTTTTTTCTTTCCGGATATGCCTCTGGTGATGTCAGATGTTAACCCCATCTGATCTTAGGCAGCCTGCACTAAGACTTCCAGGGATCTACTGTCTCTAGTAGTCTCCTTCAATTGTTAATCTGGTCACTCTGCACTCAGCAGTCAGGCTTAAGGCCCATAGGGTGGGGCAGAATCTCTCCTGGGGTCAGGGCTATTGTTTCCCGTCAGGGTGCTGCTGCTTGGAGGGTAGTGGTCTGCCTGAGCATGATGGCTGCTGCTGTATGGGGGTGACTCAGCAACAGGATCCCAGCATCTGCTGTCTTAGCTATCTCCCCAAAACTTCCATCCTTAGTCACTCCTCAGGCGTCTCTAGCCCACTCTGCCTGCGCCTTTGCCAGAGCTCAGGGTAAGTGGCTGCAACTGAATATTTGTCTGTTGGCCCTTTAAGCAGCTCTTTCAGACCCCAGGCATCTGTCTGTGGCCCAGAGCAACCCTGCTGCTTTTGAGCTGGTTGTTATCTGTGTACTTTTGGGGCTCTGGTGCTCTAGGTTGGGGATCCCAGCTTAGGATTTAGACCCCACACTTCTCAGGGAGACCCAACTGGTTGCTTAATTATCCTTCCAGTGCTTCTGCCTGTGGGTGCCTAGCCAGCCTTCTTGAGTCTCCACTGCACCCCTTACCAGTCAGGTTGTGCTGAAGCTGATTCTTCTCTCTTTCAGAGGTTACGCCTTATCTCACTATTGTTCATTTGTTTATTCCAGGTGATTTCTCCACAATTTAGTTGTAATTCCAGATTGGTCCTGGGAGATTAGTGTGGCTTCCATTCACTCCTCTGCCATCTTTCCTCCCCCTCCTGTTGTCCTCCTTTTAGTTGTGCGAGGAGGCAAAGTGTACCTACCTATACCTCCATCTTGGCCAGGAGTCCTCCTGTCAAATTTACGTACTTTTTAAAAGACTATATTTTTCCACCACCACCCCCACCCCCGCAAAAAAAAAGTCACTAAGCAATTTTCAGTCTCTCACTTATTCATCAATATTTATTGACTGCTATATGGGAACCACTGTGAGAGAAGAGGTGGAGATACAGTCACAGGCCCTGCTTTCAAGGAGTTTACAGTCTGGTGCAGGAGAGAGGGAGAGCCTTGTGAATGAAGAATGAATGAATGAGCACAGGCTGCGAACCAAAGCATCGTAGGTTCGATTCCCCGTCAGGGCACATGCCTGGGTTGCAGGCCACAGCCCCCAGCAACCGCACATTGATGTTTCTCTCTCTCTCTTTCTCCCTCCCTTCCCTCTCTAAGAATAAATAAAATCTTAAAAAAAAAAAAATAATGAATGAATGAATCAGTGATTGAACTACACGGTGAAGAGTTGAGCAATAGTGATATTACAAAGTAGGATAGTAAAGTTGGTTAACTTTTTAAAATTATATTTTATTGATTATGCTATTACAGTTGTCCTGTTTTTCCCCCTTTGCCACTCCTCCACCCAGCACCCCCACTCCCTCAGGCAATCCCCCCACCATTGTTCACGTCCATGGGTCATGCACATATGTTCTTTGGATACTCCATTTCCTATACTGTACTGTACATACCATGGTTATATATGTAACTACCTATTTGTACTTCTTAATTTGCTCACTTCTTCACCCATTCCCCCACACCCACCTTTCATCTGACAGCCAACAAAACACTCTCTGTATCCATGACTCTGTCTCTGTTCTTCCTGTTGACTTAGTTTTTTAGTTTCAGTTGTTGATAGATTTGTATTTTTTGCCATTGTATTGTTCATAGTTTTGATTTTCTTTTATCTTCTTTTAAATGTTAAATAAGTCCCTGTAGCATTTCATGTAATAATGGTTTGGTGATGGTGAACTTACTTCGTTTTTTTGTCTGGGAAGCTCTGTATCTGCCCATTGGCTCTAAGTAATACCTTTGCTGCATAGAGCAGTCATTACTGTCAGTCCCTAGTTTTCAAGACTTTGAATATTTCTTGCCTCTCCCTTTAGCCTGCAAAATTTCTTTTGAGAAATCAGTTGACAACCTATGGGAATCCCCTGTAAATAACTAACTTATATTCTCTTGTTGCTTTTAAGATTCTCTCTTTATCTTTAATGTTTGGTATTTTAATATGATGTGTCTTGGTATGGACTTGTGTTCATCTTGTTTGGGACTCTGTGCTTCCTAGACTTGCATGTCTGTTTCCTTCACCAAGTCAGGGAAGTTTTCTTTCATTGTTTTTTTAAATAGATTTCCAATTTCTTGTTCTCTCTCTACTCCTTCTGGCACCCACATAATGCAAATGTTGAACCTCTTAAAGTTGTCTCAAGGCTGCTTATGTTTTCCTTATTTTTTTTATTCTTTTTTCTTCTTTTTGTTTTGATTGGTTGTTGTTTGCTTCCTATGTTCTATGTTATTGATTTGATTCTCAGCTTAATCCACTCTACTGTTGTTTGCCTGTAAAATTGTTCTTTATTTCAATTAGTGCATTCATCATTTCTGACTGGATGTTTTTTATGCTGTTGAGGTCCTCACAAAGTTCCTTGAGTGTCCTTATATAACCAGTGTTTTGAACTCTGCATCTGATAGATTGCTTTTCTTCATTTCTCCATTTCGTTTAGTCCTTTCTCTGGAGTTTTGATCTGTTCTTTCATTTGAGCCATGTTTCTTTGTCTCCTTGTTTTGGAAGTCTCCCTGTGCTTATTTCTATGTATTAGGTAGGAGCCGCTTTAACTCCGTGTCTTGAAAATGTGGCCTAATGTAGTAGGTGTCCTGAAGGGTCCAGTGGCACAGCCTCCCCTATCACCCAAGCTTAAGGGTACCACCCAAGAGTACTCAAGGTGCATTCTTCATGTGGGCTGAGTATACCCTCCTCTTGTAGTTGAGCTTTGGTTGCTATTGGCAGATAAGTGGGAGGGATTTACCCAGGCCAGTCAGATGCAAGTATTGGCTGTGACCACTGATCACCAACCTCCACCATCCTTGGAGGATCAGCTGTGCAGGGGCAGGGTGGTGCTCTGACGTGTTCTGTAGCTGTCCACTGGGTGTACAGGCCCTGTGGTTTCCCTTGTGATGCAGGCCAAGGTCAGTACCCACCTGTGTTTTGTTGGAGGCCACGCTTCCTGAACTGTAAAGCAATCTGAAATGGCTGCTACTTGTGCAGGGCTTAGAGATTCCCAGGTGAAGCCAAGCTGTGAAGCTAGGCTGGGTGCTGCTAGTGCCTGGCCTGGGGCTCAATGAGGCCAGCTGTTGTTGTTTGATAGGATTTCAGAAGTTCGAAGCATGAGCCAAGACCAGCCATTCATATGGAAAAGCAGTTTGGGTGGGGCAGAGTTTCTGGATATCTCCAAGGGGGAGCAAACAGTGTTAGCCTGTTTGATGAAGTCTCAGATATGGCACCAACTTGCCAGCTCTGTCTGGGGAAGCTTTAGAAAAGGGACAAAGGCCTCTGCTGGCCCTGATGCCAGACACTTCAGTTCCTCCCTGCATGCCACTGGTACCTTTTGAGCTGCTCCCCTGGTGCTGGAGCTCAGAGGGAGTGAATCTGAGTGAGTCTGTGTGTGGGTTCCTTACGAGGAACTACTTGGAGCTCCAGATGTTTCTTCCATTGAGTCAGTTATCACTGTGGTTTTTGCAGCCAGAAGTTGTGGAGACTTCTATTATTGGCTTTGGAATCATGGGCAGGTGGCTTGTGTGAGGCTGGAACTCCTCACTCCCAAGATATCTGTCCTGAATTTTTATCCACCACGTGTGTGAGGGACCAGCCCATTCCATGTCTATGCCTCTCCTACCAGTTTGGATGGATGTGGTTTCTTTAATTCCAAAGTTGTCAGACTTCTATTCAACTCGATTTCTGGTGGTTCTGGGTGATGGTTGTTCTATATTTTAGTTGTAATTTTGATGTGGTGGCATGCGAAGCCAAGCTATATCTGCCTGTCCTCTATCTTGACCAGAAGTCTGTTAGTTTTTTTAAAGTTTTTATTTATTCATTTTTTAGAGAGAGGAGAAGGGAGGGAGAGAAACATCAATGTGTGGTTGCCTCTTACACACCTCCAACTGGGGACCTGGCCCACAACCCTGGCATATGCCCTGACTGGTAATCAAACCAGTGACCCTTCGGGTTTGCAGGCTGGCATTCAGTCCACTGACCTACACCAGCCAGAGCTGGTGATTAATTTTTTATTAAAGTATGAGAAGATATTGGGGAGGAGAAATTAGGAATGGGTTTACTAAGGAAGGTTGTTCTGCCAATTACCTCAAATGGGACTTTAGCAGGCAGACACAGTAAGGCAAGGGCTTTTCAAGGGTAGGAAATTGTCCTGGAGGGTTAGATGTGTGATGTGGTCAAGAAATACAAGGGGTTCCACACTGCTGAGTGAAATACAACAAAGGGAAGAATAGTAGCAGACGAAATCAAGAAGTAGGTCAAAACCAAATGATGTAGTCAGGCAGGGAAAAAAAGCAATATAAACTTGTTTTTTTAATGTTCCTGCCATTAATATAGCATCCAGTATCTTATCATGACAGTTCTGTTTGCTTTTATATAATTTTGACCTGTTCAGTAGCAGAACACAGTTTGAATATATTATTTTCATTTTCTAGTAAATCCTTTCCAAAATAAGTATATTAGATTAGTGTTTAAAGTCTCTGTTTTTATAATAATTCTTGTACAGGAATTACCAGACTAGTAACAGTAATAGCTAGTATTACTTTTCTTAATGAAGCTAAGAAGGTCTGTAAATGTTTGATAATCTTTACACATATTTGCTATTTTAAAAAGACAGTTTGAGGTTTTTCATAATTAAGTTTCATGATAGACTCTTCATTCTGACATAACAATCCTTTACACTTTTTCTTGTACAGTACTTATATACATGGTTGTGCTTTTACACACTACTTTTATACATATTGTGCTTTTACACACTATTATACTTGTACACGTTATTGATAAATTAAGTATTGTTACCCTAGTGTGATAATACTGTGGTTTCATGGCAAAATATCAAAGGAAAGCAAAGTAGTTCCACCTTTTCTCTTTTGTCAAATCCAGTGTGACAATATTGTTCATCTATGCCAATATAGTATAGCATACTATCTACTAGAAGGAGGATAGAGAACTCTTACCAGGTGGGTGGTGGACAAACTGTTTCCTAAAAACAACAAAATTTGAAGTTTCTGAACTTCTGTCTTTATCAACTTCTCACCTATGCTAGAACGGGACTTTTTCCCTCCTTGAAACCCTTATATTTTGGTATTAGTGATAAGGTGCCCTGATATGCTCACATTATTATTCAACACACCTACCACATAATGTGCACGTTTTATTCTAGTCTTTGTTCAAATATAAAAGCAGCAGTAGATTCAGATGCTGTTTGGGAGTTTCAGAGCGAAGAATGAAGAACGTGAAGCTGAAATTAGTCTTTAACCTTGTTTGACGTAGGAATTGCAGTGCTTTTAATCCATTCTTTTTCTTTTAATAAACATAAGGACTTTTGTTATTGAATTTTTAATAACTCAGTAATGGAATTAAAATTAAACTATGGGTCACAAAACTCCTCATTTTCTTTTAACTGCTTTCCTCTCAAACACTAGAATACAGCCTATTTAAATCATAACTTTTGCTTGCCAAACCACTGTTACCACCCATCTGTTCATGCCAATTGTGAAGAAGGTTTGGTTTTTAGTGAAGCTTTGCATTTCACATAAGGTATGTGAAGTGAAATTTCACAAGGGACATCATGGATCCTGATTCTTAGTGATAAACCTTTGGGGCCATCAGGGTTGGCATATGGTCCAGTATGATATGAAGGCTTGGGTTCCCTGGCTTCACTTCTTTGGCGTGAAGCTGATAAAACCTGGCTGTTGAGTATTATTTCACTGGACACCAATCATGGGCAGCAGGAACTGCCCATTTAACTCTCTGTGGGAAGGAAGCCCAGAGAGCGTTCACAATGGTACCATTGTCGAGTTGCAAACTGCTCTGAACAGCTTGACAGCACTAGGGAGGAGGGGAAGGGGTTGCTTTACTAATTGCTGTTCAGAAAAGAGAAGGAGCAAAAATAGCTGTTGCAGAACTGATGTTTCTGCATTTACTTACTCTCTTGATAGGAGTATTGACTTTTATTTAGCACATACCTACTATCAAAAGGAAAGCAAATAAATACATTTAAACAACCATCAGTAATTCCTCATTAACGTGTCATTATCTGTTTTCTGCCTGCCAGACTGCAGTAGAGCAAAAGTCAGTTTTCGTCTATGATACTGTGTCTGAATGAAAAAAGATGTATTTTTTAATCTTTATAAAAATTCAGAATTAATTTTGGAAAGTGGGTTAAAACCAGCACAATTCATATATCAGGTAATGTTAAAGACAAATTTGGCTTAATTTTCTTTACACTGTGCTTTTTAGAATTCCCAGATATCATCTGAATATATATAAGCTTTTATAGAAATGTAAATTAATGTTCATAACAATTGCAAGTGCTAAAATAATTCACTAAAGGTAAACTAGTCATCAAATCTTAAGGTTAGATACTGGTTTTATCATTTAAATGAATAACATAACTATTTTCAGTCATCATGATTAATCTCCGTTTAGTTCTATTTTGGATAGCTTTCAAAATGTGAGGGTTTTTTCTTTTCTATGAAGCATTGTACTCCATGATATTTGTATAAACACTACTCTTGCCTTTTCCATTTTTTTTCTAGTTAGTTTAATCAAGCAGTTGGTGGTTGTGATGCAAGGAAACAATGACCCACCACATTTAAAAAAAAGTTAAGGTTTATTTTAGCCCCAAGATCTTCACAGTATATTTCCATAGGTGATTCTTTTTTTTTTTAATCTTAATTTGACTAAATTATATTGCAGTATTATAATTTATAAAGCAAGGAATTCCAAAGGATTATTTTTTAATAGAATTATAGAATGGAAGAAGATATTTTAAGAAAACTTTTTTAATCTATAAATTATTTTAATTATATTCTCTTGCTATGTTGAGGGAAAATGAGATGCACATTTTGTAAATCAGTACCAGTCTATAAAATTTACTAATATTTAGTTTCCTTGTGTCCTCTTAAATGATTTTAGTAAATGGGCACCAGGGCAATATTTCAAAAACAGTAATTCATTGAATTCCCATTCCTCCTTTTACTGCAGAATAGATTATATTTAAGTCAAGATTAATGGGTAGATTTTGATGTTAAAGTCCAGTCTCTAACCCTATCATTCCCTGGAGGCATATAGTGCATTAGTTTAAGCCAATATACTGTTTATCATAGATTCTATGGCACAGTCTTAAATGACAGTTTGCTGTACTTTATAACTACTTACTGTGATAATAAATCACTTTTTTTTTACTCCTGATAATTTTAGCATTTAAACAAAGTCTTAATTAAATTAGTGCACATTTAGGTAGAGATAACATTTAAGTAATTGTACACTGTAAAATTTCACTTATTTAGTGACTTTTTTTCTTTTTTTGCAACCTTCTAACAATTCCCAAGTTATTTATTTAATTCAAACATATACATTCATTTCCTCAACTTTAACATAAGAAATTTTGGTACCTGAAGGGAACCACACAGTAGTGGTTGTTTCTAGTCCCCCCTCCACGGCTTTGAACTCTTGCTCTAGTACTAGTAATTGTGAAGCAGTTCTCTGTTGACTATGAAAGTCTCATTAATACTTAATACGTTCAAGTAGATCTCATCAAAAATGAACGTCCATGATGTTAATTTCCTTAAATTTGAAATCCAGTAACTTGTTTTTCTTTTAGATGTTTTGCTTCATGTAAATATCATGAAAGTAAAGTCAATACACATATTTAATAATCATGTTAGTGCTTTTAGAAACCAGTGGTTATTGGATTATTTAATCAGGAAGTATTTTTAGAACCTTTTGGTAGGCTTTAATTTTTAATCCTATTTATTTAAGATTAATATAATATTTTTAAATGTGTTTACTCCACCTTTGGTAGAATTGGGCTTTTGTCAACTTTTTATTTAATGTTTTCATTTAGTAATTGACTGATTTATGAGCAATTATATATGGTTCAAATTTTATTCAACTCCAGCTTTCAATAATGGGACTATCCTCA
Organism: Tonatia bakeri; assembly: GCA_004024845.1. Classification (NCBI taxonomy): domain Eukaryota; kingdom Metazoa; phylum Chordata; class Mammalia; order Chiroptera; family Phyllostomidae; genus Tonatia; species Tonatia bakeri. The sequence goes on along the minus strand of PVIA01008852.1, from coordinate 46,180 downwards.
CACTGTCTTAGCACCTGTTATGGATTTTGAGTCATCTGGCAGCCCATGGGACTTAGATAAAGAAGTACCAGGTGTCCTGCCTGTCTCCTAATTGAGACGCAGTGAAAACAATATAGACTTGGCAGTATGGTTAAAAAGGATGGATTAAAGCCCAGCTTTGTCTATTCTGACAAATCACAGCTTTTCCTTCATGGTGTAGATAGTATCAACTACTAAAGAATTTCATTAATAAAATAAGGCATCATAAAAATTATACACAATAATTTTGTATAACCTGTTGCAGACTTTCAGAAGACTTTCTATTAATATGGTACAAATATACACTGTAGCAAGATTCATGCTGTTTATGGGAATGTTATTTTATTGCATGTGAACTAGACATCATGTTTCTTGAAGAAATCAGCTACTAGAGGAAAGAAATGTGAGTATTAATTTACCAAGGATAGCAGTACATTTACTTTGACCTTATAAATGAGTAATGCACAGTAGTCCATAGAACACTTAACTGCTCTGTATAATTCAGCAAAATTTGCCACTTTACAGTAGCAGCCATGAAATCCTTGAGATGTATTTGTAAAGTATTTCTGCCCGGGTTCTATATCTCAATAAAATTCTTTATTTTTTCAAGACCCTGTGTAATGATACTGCCTCAGGATGTCTGAAGATATTTCGAGGCCTTTTAGAACTAAAAAGCCCAATGTATTATAGTTTGTTTCTTTTCTCATTTTTATTTTAGAGCCCACCAAGGATTTTTACTATACCATATGTGATATTTTAGTATATAAATAAACGTCTTCTAAAAGCTACGCATCCTAGAATTTAAACTAATTCTAGGCCATTTTTGAGCTCACTAAAATATCTCCTATATCTTTTTTTTTCCTTCATACAAAACCCAGGTCACTAAGATGGGCGTAGAAAGAGCCCTGGGCTATTGAGTGATCGCGGTTCTAGCCCCAGCTGTGCTGGCCAGCAGCTCTGTTTTTCCAAGCAGATCTCTAGTTGTATCTTCCGTCCAGGCAAGGCTTACTGCTAGACAAACATTTTGCTGATTTTGCTAAGTTTCCTGAAAGTAATGTTGAGAGATAATTATTGTGTCCTTCCTCTAGTTCAAACTGTCCTAAAATATTCTTAATAATTGATGCCTGGAGATAAATCCTCTAAAGATGGTCTTTTGAAAAACCTGATTATTTAAATTTCTAAGTATTATTTTTCAAGGATATGATTACCTCTATTCTTATGATGTCCAGAGGAGTTTTGGAAATCTGTCTAAAATAGTTTTGAATTTACCCTCCATTTGATTTTTTCTATAGACATTTTCACAGTTTTTTCCCTTTTTTTATAGATGGCCACTCAAATGAATGGAATTAGCTTAGCTAAATTCATTACCTCATACCATTGTTAAATTTAGGGAAAGTATTTAGATATTTTTAAAATTAAAAATGGTCACAGCCAGTGGGGCAGAATGTTTATTTCAGTCCTAACTCTAGCAAGCTGTAATTACTTTCAACACTTACAGAATGTGTTTCTTTAGGCAGTGATTATGTTTTTTGACAAGTTACCAGTTTTCTCTTAATGTTAGACCTGACCTGTGTGCTTCATTCACTTTATTAATGTACATTCTACTTTATTCACTTTTCTTCTTTCAAAGGAGGTCAGCAAGATCAAAGATAGGAGGTGAAACCAAACTATTTCTCACAAGATTTAAACTCTGTATCGAACCCTAGGAAAGTCCCAACTGCATTTGCCCCAAAGGAGTTTGCCTCTGGAGAGCCACATTAGGATGAGAGGAAGGGGCCTGTGTGCATACCAGTCTCTGGTTCATCATTCTGAGTAACACCGGGCCGTGTGAAGTGATAGAGTTGTGTATAAAGAGAAGAGGACATGGCATCTGCTCCCGAGACATTAGTCTCCCCAGTAGTCTATTAGAACGACAAGCATGAGGAAAGAGGCACATTTGGTGTTTAACAACTGCCTCTCAAGAGCATGGGAGACTCAGATTTGTGGCTTTCGTCAAGTTCTGTGAGGTGAAAACTCCCACCATAGCCAATTTCAACCTACCAGGCACCTTACAGACTTTGTGAATATTGTTAGTAGTGCCGTCCAAATTCTTTTTACCTCAGTAGGCAAAACTCTCCCTCTTCTACAACTACGGTTAATGGAATCTTCGTACAAAATCAGGGGATGAAATTCTTAAGTGCTAAAACTGCAAAGAAGCCTTGGAAATATGAGTGTAGGCAATGCTTACTAAAATAAATTATGAATTTCAGAATGGGCTTAAATCCCTGAAGCTGCGATATTAAGCACATATCTGAACACCTCGTACTTTGCCTTTACTTAAAAAGGAGCCAATCGTTTTTTTCTTTTTTAGGAAAGAAGACCTTAAACCTGAATTTAAGAGGAAATTAGTTAAGCAATATGTCTTTGAAGTCTCCTTACAATTACATTTTTCATAGCTCCTTTTTGTAAAAAACTACTTTCATTCTTTATGTGTCAACATAGATACATGCATATATACATATACATATATATACCGTTTTCCATTTCTTTGAGGCCAGTAATAAATTATTTTTTCTTTACATTTTTATTTATATTATAGTTGGCATACAATATACACATTAGATTGAAGTATACAACATAGTGATCAAACATTTATATACATTACAAAGTGATTAACCCCAATGTCTAGCACCTAACACCATACATAGTTATTATAGTATTATTTGCAGTGTTTCGTGTGCTGTTCTTTACATTCCTATGACGGTTTTGATAACTAAAAGTTTGTACACCTTAATCCCTTCCCCTTTTTCTCCTAACCCCCGCCCATTTGGCAATCATCAATTTCTTCTCTGTATCTGTAAGTTTGTTTTCATTTTTGTTTTTAAGATGCCACATATAAGTGAAATCCTGTGGTATTTGCCTTTCTTTCTGTGATATATCTCACTTAGCATAATACCCTCTAGGTCCATTCATGTTGTTGCACATGGCAAGATATCATTTTTTAAGTATATTTTATTGATTATGTTATTACAGTTGTCCCCCTCTACCTTTCACTTCCCCTCCTTCCACGATCCTCCCCCCACCCCTTCGTTCATGTCCATGTTTGTACATATAAGTTATTTGGCTTCTCCATTTCCTATACTTTTCTTAACCTCCCCCAGTCTATTTTGTACCTACTAACTATGCTTCTTATTCACTGTATCTATTTCCCCCATTCTCCCCTCCCCCTTCCTACTGATAACCCTCCATGGGATCTCCATTTCTGTGGTTCTGTTCCTGTTCTAGTTGTTTGCTTTGTTTGTTTGTTGTTGTTTTTTTAAAGGATATCTTTCTTTTTAAGACTTTATTTATTTATTTTTAGAGAGGGAAGGGAGGGAGAGAGAGAGAGAGAGAAACATCAATGTACGGTTGCTGGAGGCCATGGCCTGCAACCCAGGCATGTGCCCTGACTGGGAATGGAACCTGTGATGCTTTGGTTCGCAGCCCGTGCTCAATCCACTGAGCTACGCCAGCCAGGGCTGCTTTGTTTGTTTTTGTATTTTAGTTTCAGTTGTTGATAGTTGTGAGTTTGTTGTCATTTTACTGTTCATATTTTTTATCTTTTTCTTAGGTAAGTCCCTTTAACATTTCATACAGTAAGGGCATGGTGATGATGAACTCCTTTAACTTGACCTCATCTGGGAATCACTTTATCTGTCCTTCCATTCCAAATGATAGCTTTGCTGGACAGAGTAATCTTGGATGTAGGTCCTTGCCTTTCATGACTTGGAATACTTCTTTCCAGCCCCTTCTTGCCTGCAAGGTCTCTTTTGAGAAATCAGGGGATGATCTAATGGGAACTCCTTTGTAGGTAACTGTCTCCCTTTCTCTTGCTACCTTTAAGATTCTGTCCTCTTTCATCTTGGCTAATGTAATTCTGATGTGCCTTGGTGTGTGCTTCCTTGGGTCCAACTTCTTTGGGACTCTCTGAGCTTCTTGGACTTCTGGAATTCTATTTCATTTGCCAAACTGGGGGAGTTCTCCTTCATTATTTGTTCAAATAAGTTTTACATTTCTTGCTTTTCTTCTTCTTCTGGCAGCACTATGATTCAGATGTTGGAGCACTTAAAGTTGTCCCAGAGGTTCCTAAGTCTCATTTTTTGAATTCTTATTTCTTCATGCTGTTCTAGTTGAATGTTTATTTCTTCCTTTTCTTCCAAGTTGTTGGTTTGAGTCCCAGTTTCCTTCCCTTCACCGTTGGTCCCCTTTATTTCACTTTGTATAACTTTCATTTCTTCCTTCATTTTGCAGCCAAACTCAATTCTGTGAGCATTCTGATTACCAGTGTTTTGAACTCTGCATCCGATAGGTTGTCTGTCTCCTCGTCACTTAGTTGGTTTTTTTTCCTGGAGTTTTGATCCGTTCTTTCGTTTGGGTCATATTTCTTTGTGTCAGCAAGCCTGTCACATCACAAGGGTCAGAGCCTAGGTAGTCATCACAGCAGGGCACCCAGTTTGCTGCGTTGCGGAGCTGTATGTGGATGCGAGGTTAGAGAGGGAACCGTGCCACCTGTTCATTTGCTCAGCGGTCACCCCTCACTTTCTGTCTCTTCCCTCTCTTCCCACAAGCAGTTGGGCCCTTCTGGTGTGATTCCCTGCGTGAGTGGGCTTGTGAATGTTCTAGGACCACGTGGGTCTCTCCAACAGACTCTCCTATGAGGCTGGGAGTTTCTCCCACCACTGAAACCCCCACAGGTTTTTATAGCCAGAGGTTTGAAGCTTATTTCCCCACGCTGGAACCCTGTATTGCGTGGTCTGTCTCACTCCCCAGTTGTTTCTCCTGGCTTATCCACACACTAATGTGGGCAGTTCCGTCTGCCAGCCACTACCTCACCCGCCTGGTCCACCACATTGCCACGTTCCTCTGCACCACAGCTCCCCGTCTCTCCCTCCTACCGTCTGGATGAATGTTTCTTGTATAACTTCTTCGTTGTCAGACCTCCGTGCGATTTGATTTTCTTTAAGTTCTGGTTGTTTTTTGTTTTTAAATTAGTTGTTATCCTTCTTTTGGTTGAGGGAGGAAGTGAAACGTTTCTACCTATGCCTCCATGTTGGCTGGATCCAGATTTCATTCTTTTTTCTGGCTGTCATATTCCATTATATTTATGTAATACATCTATTGATTCATTATCAGTGAACACTTAGGTTGCTTCTATGTCTTAGTTATTGTAAGTAATGCTGCAAACAACACAGGTGCAAGGATTTTTTCAAATTAGTGTTTTGGATTTCTTTAGATAATTACCCAGAAGTCTAATTACTGTGTCATATTGTAGTTCTATTTTTAATTTTTTAAAGAACCTCCATAATGTTTTCACTAGTGGCTGCACCTTTTTCCAGTCCTACCAATGGTGTGTGAGGGTTCCCTTTTCTTCAACAACTTGTTGGATGACCTGCATTCTGACTGGTGTGAAGGTGATATCTTATTGTGGTTTCAATATGCATTTCCCTTATGATTAGTAATGTTTTGTTTCCCTTAACCAAGGAGACATATCCCAAAACATATTACTAAGAGTTATGTCGAAAAGTTTACTGCCTGCTTTCTTAAAGTTTTATGCTTTCAGGTCTTCCATCTGTCTTTAGTCCGTTTTGAGTTTATTTGTGTATATGGTATTAAAAAGTGGTATGCTTTCATTTTTTGCACGGATCTGTCAATTTTCCCAACACCATTTATTTGAGAGACTGTCTTTATCCCATTATAAATAATATCCCATTATTTATCCCATTCTTGTCCTCTTTGTCATAGATTAACTGACCATGTAGGCATAGATTTATTTCTTGGCTTTCTGTTCTGTTTCATTGGTCTATGTGTCTGTTTGCATGCCAGTACCTTGCTGTTTTTGATTAGTACCTTGTAGTATAGTTTGATATAGGGTAGCTTGGTACCTCCAACAGTGTTGTTCTTTCACAAAATTGCTTTGGCTATCCGGGGTCTTTTTTGGCTCTCTTGAATATATAAATTTTAGGATTGTTTATTCTAGTTCTGTGAAAAGGGCCACTGGTAGTTTGGTAGGGATTACACCAAATCTGTAGATTGCTTTGGGTAGCATGGACATTTTAACACTGTTAATTCTTTCTATCCATGACCACAGTATATCCTTCCATTTATTTGTATCTTTAGTTTCTGTCATCAGTGTTTTACAATTTTCTAAATACAGGTCTTTTATCTCCTTGGTCAAATATATTCCTAGGTATGTTATTTTATTTGATGCAGTTGTAAATGGGATTCACACTTCATTATTGGTATATAAAAATGCACCTAAGTTCTGGAGACTTATTTAGTATCCTGCTACTTTACTGAATTTACCTATCAGTTCCAGTAGTTTTTGGTGGAATATTTAGGTTCTCTATTATAGTATCATGTCATCTGTAAACAATGACAGTTTTACTTCTTCCTTTCAAATTTGGATGCTTTTCATTTTGTTTTCTTTGATTGCTGTGGCTAGGACTTCCAATACTATGTTGAATAGCAGTAGTGAAAGTGGGTATCCTTGTCTTGTTCCTGATCTTAAGGAAAACACTTGTAGCTTTTCCCTTTGAATATGATGTTAGCTGCACATTTGTCATATGTGGCCTTTATTATGTTTAGGTATGTTCCCTGTATTCTCACTTTGCTGAGGGTTTTTATCATAAATGGATGCTGGATTTTGTCAAATACTTTTTCTGCCTCTATTGATATGATCATATGATTTTTATTTATGTGATATATCACATTAATTGATTTTCAGATTTTGAACCAACTTTGCATCCCAGGAATAAATTCTACTTCTCCATGGTGTATTATATTTTTAATGTATTGCTGAATTCATTTTTTTTACCGTTTTGTTGAGGATTTTGGCATCTATGTTTATCAGAAATACTGGCCTATAATTTTTTTTTTGGTAGTAGTTGTCTAGTTTTGAAATCAGCATAAAGTTAGCCTCATAAAATGAATTTCGGAGCCTTCCTTTTTCTTGAATTTTTTGCAATAGTTTGAGAAGGGTTGGTGTTAATTCTTTTTTGACTATGTGGTAACATTTATTTGTGAAGCCATCAGTCCAATCCAGGGCTTTTGTTTGTTGGGAGTTTTTAGATTACTGATTTGATTTCTTTGGTAGTACTCAATCTGCTCAGATTTTTTGTTTCTTCTTGATTCACTCTTAGAAGATTTCATGTTTCTAGGAATTTATATATTTTTTCCACATTGTCCAATTTGTTGGCATATAATTATTTGTAGCATTTCTGTATAATCCTTTGTAGTTCTGTGGTGTCAGTTGTCACTTCTCTTTTATTTCAGATTTTATTTGGGCCCCCTCTTATTTCTTTGATGAGTCTGATCATAGGTTTTTATCTATTTTGTTTATATTTTTAAATGAAACTACTCTTGGTTTTATTGATCTTTTTAATTTTTTTAGACTCTTATTTCCCCTCAGATCTTTGTTACTTCCTCCTCTCTACTCAGTTTGGGCTTTGTCCTTCTATTCCTATCAGGCCTAATATAGTCTGTTTATTTGAGGTTTTTCTTGTTCCTTGAGTTAGGCTTGTATTGCTATAAATTTCCCTGTTAGAAATGCTTTAGCCATGGCCTATAGATTTTCAGGCATTCAATTTTCATTTTCGTTTGTCTCAAGGATCATTGATCTGTTCCTTGATCTTGTTGTTAATTTATTGTTTAGTAGCGTGTTATTTAGCTTCCATATATTTGTGTGCTTTTGTTTGCTGCTTCTGATTGGTTTCTGCTTTCATTCCATTGTGGTCCAAAAGCATGCTTGATATGATTTCAATCTTAGAGTTATTGAGACTTGTTTTGTGGCCTAACAGTTGGTATGTCCTGGAAAATGTTTCTTGTGTACTTGAAAAGAATGTATGCATTCTTCTTGTGGTGAAATGTTCTAAAATTATCCGTCAAGTCTGTCTGGTCTAGTATGTCATTTAAGGTTACTGTTTCCTTGTTGATTTTCTGTATGATATATCTATTGATGTCAAGTGGGTGTTAAAGTCACCTGCTGTGACCGGATCACTGTCTGTCTTTCCTTTTATGTCCATCAATATTTACTTTTATACATTTAGGCTAGTTTTTTATGAGAGATTCATCCTATTGTGTATTGATCCCTTTATCATTATTAAATGCCCTTCTTTGTCTCTTGTTACAGCCCTTCTTTTAAAGTCTATTTGCATTTTGTCTTATATAAGTATTGCCACCCCATCTTTTTTTGTTTCCATTTCCATGAAATATCTTATTCATTCATTTATTTATTTATTTATTTATTTATTTATTTATTTATTTATTTTTAGAGAGAGGAGAAGGGAGGGAGAAGGAGGGGGAGAGAAACATCAATGTGTGGTTGCCTCTCACGTGGCTCTCACAGGGGACCTGGCCTGCAACCCAGGCATGTGCCCTGAGTGGGAATCAAACCAGCAACCCTTTGGTTCGCAGTTTGCGCTCAATCCACTGAGCTACACCATCTAGGTCCATGAAATATCATTTTCCATCCCTTTACTTTCAGTCTGTGTGTGTTTCCATTTGAAGCGGGTTTCTTTTAGGCAGCATATAAACAGGTCTTGGATTTTTATTCATTCAGCCACCCTATGTCTTTTGATTTAAGATTTAGTCCATTTACCTTTAAAGTAATTATTGATAGGTATGTAATTGTTGTCATTTTATTATTGTACTTTAAATTCTTTATCTCTTCCCCTGTACATTGATGCTTTTCTATGGTGTCATGTTTGGATTCTTTCTCATTGTTTCTTGTATATATCTTGTACATTTTTGGTTTGTGGTTACCATGTGCTTCATATATACCAAGCTATGTGTATAGCAGTCTGTTTTAAGTTGATGATTGCTTAAGTTTGAACACATTCTGAACTTATTACGATTTTTACTCACCCTGTCCACATTTATGTTTTTGTCATTATTTTCTACTTTTATTGTGTGTTTGTGTATCCTTTAATTTACTGTTGTAATCCTACTTTTGCTGTTTAACCTTTGTACTAGCTTTAGACTTGGTTGATCCACTGCTTTTTCTGTGTTTGCCTTTGTTGGAGAGGATTTTTTTCCTTTATTTTCTTATGTATGTATTTGATTTTTTTTTCTGTTGTACTTAAAGAAATCCCATTAACTTTTGTTATAATACTGATTTAGTGGTGAACTCCTCACTTTTTTGGGGGGGGCGTGGTTTTTGTTTTGTTTTTGGTCGGGGGAAACTCATTTCTTAATTCTAATGATAGCTTTGCTGGGTAGAGTAATCTTGGTTGTAGGTCCTTGCTTTTCATCACTTTGAATATTCCTTGCCACACCATTCTGGCCTGCATAGCTTCTGTTGAAAAATGAGCTTATAGTCCTGACTGGTGTACCTCAGTGGATTGCAAACCAAAGGGTTACCAGTTTGATACCCAGTCAGGGCACATGCCTGGGTTTCAGGCCAGGCCCCCTGTAGGGGAATGTGTTAGTGGCAACCACACATTGATGTTTCTCTCCCTCTCTTTTGCTCTCCCTTCCCTTGTATCTAAAAATAAATAAAATGTTTTGTTGTTGTTTTAAAAAAATCAGCTTATAGTCTTATGGGAGCTCCCTTGTGTGGAACTAACTGCTTTTGATTCTTGATTCTTGATGTTTTAAGGTTCTCTGTCTTTACTGTGGGCATTTTAATTATGATGTGTCTCGGTATGGGTATCTTTGATGTTGTCCCAGAGGTCACTCAAACTGTTCTCTTTTCTGCTCTGATTGTCAATGTTTTCCTCTACTAAGTTCATTGAGCATCCTGATAACCAGTGTTTTGAATTCTGTACCTGATAGATTGCTTGTCTCCATTTTGTTGAGTTCTTTTTCTGGAGATTTTTCCTGTTCTTTCATTTGGGACATGTTCCTTTGCATCCACATTTTATCTAACTCCCTGTGTTTGTTTCTATGTAGTAGGTAGATCTGCTCTATCTCCCTGTCTTGGCAGAGTGGTGTACTGTGTGAGGCCCAGAGTTGCAATTTTCTTGTTCACCTGAGCCAGGAGCTCTAATGAGTATCCCTTGTGGGGGTTATCCCTTGTGTGAGTATCCCTTGTGCTCTCTTGTGCCTTTTATTGCTTTTGGCAAATCAGTAGGTGGGATTGACCCTCAGTCTGACAGGCTGTGAGGGCTGGCAGTGACTACAATGGACAAGCTGTTGTGTGAGAGCTGACCCCATGGAGCAGGAGTTGCTTTAGTGGTGGTCTCTGGTACCATTGAGCCTGCCCTTCGGGTATGCTGTTGGTGGAACTGGTTGGTCTGAAGCCGTCCACTAGGTGTGTTGGTTCTGTATGCTCTTGGGAAGGGCTCCGGATAAAGCCAACTTCAGCTGATGTTTGTGCTCAGCTTGGGGCCATGTAGTGGGAACTACTAAAGTGATCTGCAGTTGGTTAACCACTTGTGCTGGGCTTGGAGGGGCTTGGGAGAGGTTGTGCTGCAAACCAAGGCCGGCTGCCACTAGTGCCAGGCTTGGTTGGGATCCTTTGGTGGGCACCATGATGTGAGCTGAGGCCAGCCACCTCTTGTGCTAGGACCCACTTAGTTCAAGCTGTGTTCCAGACAACAATGCCTAAAGCTTATGCCAGGCTTCAGACTACCTGGTAGAAGTAACAATGCAAGTTGAGACCAGTCACCACTTGTACCATGCTTAGGACTGCTTAGCAAGAGGTGCAGGGCAAGTTGAGGCCAACTGATACCTGTTTGGGTTTTGTGGAATAACCTCTGGAAGCAGCTCTGGCAACTGGAGAGTTAGGGTTAAGTGGGATCTCAGGTACTCACCAGGGTGCGGCAAAGTGTTAGCCAGGTTACTTGGCACACACCTGCTCCTGAGGGATGGGTATGGGAGGTTGAACCCTCAACAGAGGTGCAATGGTGCTTGACAGCATTTGTCCCTGGAGGGAACTCCTTGACCCCTACCCCTCCAGCCCTCAGACTAGAGGCCAGAGTGAGTGAGTCTGTAATCCAGTTCTTATGTGGCTCCCTAAGGTAACACCTGGGATTCCAGAAGCCCTTTTACTCAGCTGCAGTCCTCAAAGCCAGATGTTATAGGGACTCCTCTTTTCAGCCCTAGGCTAGTGAGCCAGATGTAGGGCTAGTACCCCTCACTGTTCAGGTGGGACCTCTGCATCCAAGGTATCCATCCTGATTCTTAATTGCATGGGACCTGCCCTTTCTGTGTCCCCACCCCTCCTGCAAGTGTCATTGCAGCTGCTGCTTTCTATTTTGGGGTATTGGACTTATATTTAGCTGGTCTCAGGTGGTTCTCAGTGATGGTGGCTCTGTAATTTAGTTGTAATTTTGATGTGGTCCTGGGAGGAGGTGAGTACAGAGTTTATCTTTTCCACCATTTTAACCGGAAGTACTCACAAATTACATTTGAGCTAAATGTTTGCACAGCCTACTGGACATGCCATGGAAATAGTTTTGCCTTTTCTGACAGTATAAACAGTTCAAAATTACATTGTATTATTAAGAAATTTATTGTGGAGCATGAAGGGTTATTGCTTCTTTAAAACCAAATCCACCTTTTATTTGTTTTTCTATACTTTAGTAAAATCAGAAAATGTGGTGCTATTTAACCTTCTACAGTATCTTTTTCATACTGTCTTTTTTCTCATGGAAATCACTTTCCTCTCATCCAAATTAAGTCAAAATCCCCTCTGTTCATACAGTAAACAAGAAATATTATCAAAGAGTCCGTGCATGTCCATACAGATGTTTCTTAAACTGACACTGAAAACTGCCCTCATGGAGATAGTACCTACTGTTTACAAAGGCTTGACCCAAAAAACAAACTAATTTCACACAGATGTAGGGGCACTTGGGGTTGCCCTGTATTTATACCCTTTATCTTCAACATCCCTGTAGCATAAATAGGAACAGGTGGTGCTGTTCCCATTTAACACACAGATAAACTGTGACACAGATAATTCATGCACATTTTTCCAGGACTGGGCTGAAATTGAACCCCACTTTCTTGACAGCTGGTCTTGACATAGTGACAGAGGGCCACAAGTAATTTCATACATAAGTTTAAAATCAATATTCATTATTTAAAATGAATTGTAATGTTAACATTATGAAGTACAGGTTAGGTTTAAACTATACTATAGAAAATGTTTGGTTCCCTTTATTATTTTTAAAATAGTAATATTCCTTTCCCTCTTTTCTGCTTTTGCAAAAAGTAGAAGGAAGGATTAGTGGATAATTATATTGCTGTGATTGCAGCACCTGTGTGTTATTTCTTTTGATTGGCTAGTTTTGTATTAAAGATTCCTACCAGCTAAAAGTCTCTCTCATCAAATGGCTTTTTATTAGCTAGTTTTGGCTTGTGCGGTTTTAAATTTACAATAAAAACCTTTTTAATTCAACTTAAACTTGTACTTTAAATTTTTCTCTGAATTCGTTAGTTTACCATTACCTTTTTATCATCTCGCCCATTTCATTTTTTAAAATTTCAATGTCAACAGCAACACTCACTCATAGTAGGGATATAGCTTGAGCTATCCTGTCATTGACAGGCTCAAGTTCGTGTATGCCACTTAATTTATAGGTACTAATATCTTTTCCCTAGAGAGCTACATTTAAGGAATAAGTGTCTAACTTTCTCTAACCTATTATAGGAGATACAGGAATTAACTGCTCTAGATTATGGTTACCATTGCAGGTGCTAACAGCACTGTTTGGGACTTTATCTCAGTCACAAAAAGCACCTTGTCTGTGAATTTAGGACTATGGTTCAAGTACTCAGAGTTCATTAAATCTCCTTAATGCTGTATGTTTTCCAAAGTAAAAAGAGGAAAAGATGTAACTACTATAGATTGGGTTGGTTTGTTTTGATCTTGTTGTGTATTTGGCCACATCAGACTCTGAAAATTATAAAGAATTTTTAGAAGATGAGTTACTATAGACTATAATTATTTACCAAAAAAGCAGTGTTTTCCCAAGATAACCCCCCAAAAAGAAAACTTGAGACATTAACCTCCCTGATTTGGTGTAAGTGCTGTAACTAAATTCATTTACATTCAACCATTAATGATGTTTCACTCTCTAAAAATTATTTTAAAAAGCATCATTTTCACTAATGAAGATTTTTGTAATTTTATTAAATATATCATGTGTTTTTATATAAAATGAATACATTGTACCTGGATAATTTTACTTTATATGGCTTTTTATTAGGATTTCTTCAGAATTTTAGAAATCTCCTTCTTTTGTATAATGAAGTAAAATTACACTCCAAAATGTATTTTATCTAGATAGATAGTCATTTCTTGCTTTAATAAATTTTACTACATTGGAAATATCCTCCCTGCTTTAGAAATATTAACATTTGCTTTTTTTCTGCTTAATTTTTGTGTAAACTCTAAATGTAATAAGATAAAGTAAAATATTTCATTTATAGGCCTTCTGAAAGTAGAGCATTTTAAAAGCAGGTAGGTGTCTCCACCCTACTTTTCATGAAGCATTTTGCCCATTCAAGCAGACTTTTAAAAACAGCTTGTTTTGATAGCAGACTGTTCTCCTGTGGGCCTTCAGCCTTTGCTTCCTGGCAGCACCTTTGGTGCGAAAAGAGAGTGATCAATTGGGAGACTATCAGTGCCAGCATGCATAGAGTGATAAGTTAACACACCACTGGGAATTTCTAGGGCCCACCAAGATACTTCACTTCTAATGTGCTAACAAGCTCATTTTTCTACCTCTTGCCTCTTCAGTTATTTTTTTTCTCAGAAGAGCTTAGAAGTTGAGTGCATCAGGCATAATGAAAAGCTCTGTAGGAGGGAGAAGCAATAACCCCATTTTTCCCTTTTCAGCCAAATAGAAAATTAGTTTCTGGTAATACACAAAGGCCAGTATTTTTTGTACAAGGGGCACTGCTGTGAATCAAAGGACTCTATTAACTGCAGAAAATTCGGCAGCTGTGAATCTCCCCCAATGAAAAAAGTACTTTCCAACAAGTTGTGAGATATGTGGTATTATTTAGATTGAACCATCAGTTTCATCCTCTTCCATTTATAACCATATACCCTCTTTTAAAAGTGTGCTATATTTCTTTCCCGTGGTAACACTCAAAAATGCCTATATGATTCTTCCATAAAATACTTACTTACTTCTGATCATTTTAATATAGCATCTTGTCCTGTTGCTGCCCATTTCAGAAGTAAAATCCTTTCGAAGTTCAACCTCAGTGTACAGAATTGAAAATAATGGATTGCAAGGAATTGGAATTCAGATTATTGCATTGCATAAAATAAATCATAATGCAAGAAGAGAGTACTCAAGCCATTTAGATGGCAAAAGATATCACAATTAAGTCAAGTACCTATTGAATATAATCTTACCTTTACTCTTACACTCCTTTATAAATGTAACTGGCTATAGAATCTCCCGTTTAATTAGCATTTTAAATTATCTTCCCCAACTTTTTTTTCTTGGTCTTGGTTGTAGACTTGGACTACAATTTCTAGAATTGTAGAACTACAATAATTGAATTGCAGTTCTTTAAAAAAGAAAAATAATTTTGAGGAGAAAATACTTAAATGAGTTTTGGAAAATTAGTGAAAAAAACAGCCAATAGACAAATTTTTATTATTATTTGCGCTTATTTAAATGTCTTATATCTAGCCTATCAACATAGTATATTGAGTTCAGCAGGAAAACTTTTTAAAGTTGTAGAAGAAAGGTTAACTGATTTCTCAGTTCAGGAACTATACGACATGAAGTCAGCGTGTGAGTTTTTCCTGATAATTGTATGTTGCTGCCTGCTGCTCTACATTTTGACAGCCATTTCCATAGTTGCTTTCGTGAACAACAGAAATATTCTCTCTCTTTCTCGCCCTCTCTGTGCTAACAGCACAATCAGGCCTGCTGAAACAGGAAGCCTGGAGTGGGTTGTTCAAAAGCAACAACACTTCAAGGCACTGGTTGCTTGTCAATAATATCAGAGAAGAAAATGTGGTGAAAGGGAAGTACAGTATTTTTCTGTCAGTGTCAGTGCCCTGTAGATGCTTTGTTAGACAGTATTTAGGAGTCCTGTGGTCTCTTTGCAAATATTCCTGCTTGTTTCAGTGTTATAATTGACTAGGTATTTTTTCCTGACATACAGATTCAACTGTGTATTTATCTTAACCGCATGGAGTTATTCAAGGATTGCAGCAACAGCAGTCTTCGTTCAAAATGAGAACAATTGGGAAAATGCAGAGATTTTAGAAAACGAGGAAGATATGCAGGAATTTTTCACAATAAATCTTTACAAATGAGAAATACAGAATTTCAGACATAGTATTTTAAGCAGTATGATACTTACTTGTGGCTTTTCAGAGTAAATCTGCAGGTCTGAAGCTGATTAAAAAGATAAGATGAGCCTAAGATGACTTATAGCAACTGAATTCTTCTCAAATAAACTTAACTTTCTTTCTTGCAACAGTTTAGTATTATAATTATTTTCTAATAAATGTCTCTCTGTTAAGCTGCCATTTATAGTGGTATCCTAAAGTGTAAACTTATATTTAAAACCATATTTTTAACTCAAAAAGACATACTTGTAATATATGCAAGAATAGTTAGTGAATAATTACTATATTTATCAAGAACTAATAGCTTAGCAATTGCAATAGTCCTTTTTGATGAGATCTATCCTTTTCCAATGTAAGCTGCATTTAACTTCATCCTTAACTGAAGGAAATCAGCTACGAGGAGAGAGCACGATACCTGCAAACAATTGTCCAGCACCATTTAGAACCAACGACGTTTGAAGATTTTGCAGCACAGGTTTTTTCTCCAGCTCCCTACCATCATTTACCATCTGATGCCGGTAAGATTAAAAGCAAGTATTAGTTACTTGTCATCATTTGAACTTGAAATGCAATACCCTTTTGTTCTAAAAACTCTTCAAATAATGGAAAACTTGCTTGAATAAAATTCCAGTTTCAACATTGAAATATAAATTTTTCATCATTATTTAATAGTTGAATCTGGCTTATAAATGTGATTTATACTTTCTTTTACCTAAATGGAATTTCTTTGAAAGTCAGCAGTCTTCACAGAAGTACATGTACCACATGTTATTTGAGCTGATGGGCAGTGGCTACTGTGGAACCCTTAGTGAAGGAAGTATCTGCACGATAAACACAGGCTGAGCATGCACTCTGTCAGCTTTAGAGGATCAGATTTTATGGCCAAGAATATTGCCTTATCTCTAATTTTTCGAATAAACTTAAATGGTCTAGATTTATAAGTACTTAAAACTGAATTATTTTATAATATTTAAAGATTATAAGAGGGTACTGCATTTTTACTATTAACTAATTTTGAAGAAATCGGTAAGAAAATAAATGACTCATGGCCTTCCTATTCTGTAATACTTTGCACTCCTTATGATTGTTTCATTTATTTTATTTTCCCTCTTTAGATCATTAAATATCAGTTCTGTTTATCTGAAGGTAAGACAAAGTGTCAACCAAAACATTCTTTGTTCTTCCCCTATTTCCTTTCTTAAAAATTAGCAAGCACTAAGCTTGTAACTCAGACAATAAGCAAACTTAACACTGCCCTGGTTCATACTAAACATTTCAGAAGCTGTCACTAAGTTTTTTCCAAAATTATATTTACTAACTGTCTGCATGAAACACTAACCCTGGTTCTGGGATAAAAAGAACAAATGATAAAACCCTTGGTTAAAATTAGTTACACCTTGTTGTATTAACCTTCTTTGTTTCTCAGCATGAGAAGGTAGTGCTACTGAACTGAAATGGTATGTCCTTGTATTTTATAATGTGTTGCATTGTTATTGACCATCTTAACTTACCAAATAGTTATCCTGTTGTGTGCCTTGCACTATACTAGGCACCTGAAATACAAAGTGACTATTTTGCCCTGGCTGGTGAAGCTCAGTTGATTGGAGCATCGTCCTGTAACCAAACGGTTGAGGGTTTGATTCCTGGTCAGGGAACACACCTAGGTTGCAGATTCAATCATTCCCCAGTCAGGGTGCACAAGATCCTCTCTCTGGGCGTGTGCAGGAGGCAACCAGTCAATGTTTCTCTGTCACATCACTGTTTCTCACATCACTGTTTCTCTTTCTCCCTCCCTAAAAGCAATGAGAAAATGTCCTCAGATGAGGATTTTTTAAAAAAAGTGACTATTTTAATGGTGTTCAAAGGAAGCAGAAGAAGAGAATTTAATATACACAAAAGTTCATTATAGTAAGCCTTCAAATTCTCTTTATATTATATTTATATTAAATAAGTTTAAGAGGCACAGTAGTCCTCTCTTGTTTAATTTATTGGAAAAAATTACTATAATTCTCAATTGAGGTTTAATTATTGAAATTAAAGCTTCCATTTCTGTCACCATGTAATCAGCCATTATAAAATAATTTCATCTAAAACATAGAGCTCTTTTGATTGATATAAAAGAGTTAGCAGTGAGAAAATTATATTAAGACTAGGTTGAATCTTTTGAAAGAGAGGTTAAAAAGTATAAGATTCACTTCAGTGGATTGATAATATCTGAAATTACTCAGTTTGGCATAAAGACAGATGGTAAAAGTACATTAATGAATAATAAGGTAAAACTAGTTAAGTATACCTGGAAATGTCATTCTGAATAAGAGAGTATCTGATAGACTACATTATTGAAATAGATATGAATAATACTTTTGTGTATCATATAGTCAAGTTATAAATTTCACAACGGAAAAATATTGATAATAGGACCACATTCAGACTAACTTTCCCCCTTAAATATATAAAGCATGTCACTGTTAACATTGTGGTTGTTTACCAGCTGTGGTCCTTCATATTCTTCTTCTTAATGTTCCGTTCATATTTTGCATATTACCCTACATATTTTGCCAGATATGTAATATGGGAAGTAAGTAGTATTCTTGCTTTCTGAGGCATTAAGTAAAGGATGACACAGCAATTAAGTCAAGGCTCTGTTGGCTTTATTTTTTAATGTTTTTTTTAAGGTTTTATTTATTTATTTTTAGAGAGAGGGGAAGAGAGGGAGAGAAACATCAGTGTGTGGTGGCCTCCCACATGCCCCTCCACTGGGGACCCCGCCCGGAACACAGACATGTGCCCTGACTGGCAATCGAACCATCGACCCCTTGGTTTGCAGGCCGGCACTCAATCCACTGAGCCACACCAGCCAGGGCTAATGTATTTCAATATTTATTTTACAACTTTTTTAACATAAAACTTAACAGTTATCTAAATAGTAATGAAACTGTGAATTTTAATATAAAACTAATACCATGCTACAAATTATTTTCAGTTAATTTGGGGAGAGAAAGAGAGGGAGAGAAACATTGATGTGAGAGAGAAACATCAATCAGTTGCATCTTGTACGCCCCCGACTGGGTCCAACCCACAACCCAGCCGTGTGCCCTGACTGGGAATGGAACCAGCGACCCTTCATTTTGCTAGATGACATCCAGCCAACTGAGCCACACCAGTCAGGGCAGACAGAGTTCAGTTAATTTTTCAAAATTGTCTTTGCCTTAAGGAACTATTAGAAACAAATACCAATTTTTAAGAGAGTGTTTTTATCTGTAAATAACATGGTCTGGTATTACCAAATACATTTTTATAGACTTTTATAGTTATTAAAGGTGGAAATTTTTAGTAGAGTGATTTCCAGTTCAAAACAATATAAAAATAGAATATTTACTTCTACAGTAACAAAAACATTACTATCTGAAGGACAATTGTTTATTTTTTTTCTTTCATTCATCTCATTTTGATTTTCCTGTCCTTAACCATACATATATATGGAGCTCCCTTTAAAGGTGTAAGTCAAAGCAGGACAGAGAAGGCATGAAATAAGCCACATAATAGCAATGTGAACCTGACTTATGATTTACAAAAATTACGTAATACAGCTAAGTTTGGGGGTTCATTTTTACTTTTTAACATATGATAAAATTTGCCACATTAAGGAAATGCATATATAATCACATGTGAAATCAATTTAAGTTTTAAAGTAATGTCAATATAATCTTTCTAAACAATCTTATAATTCTGTTCAATGGTCTAGTGTGAAAAAAATACTATTTTTTTAAGTTGACTTAACTTGATTTAAGATTATCTGAGAACTTATTGTTTAGATAATTTTTAGTGTTATTTAAATAGACATGAAAAACATTTTTGGCGTATCATAGTTGATCCATAAATTTCATAACCATGTTTTCTCAAAATGGACTCTGTCTGTGGCAGTAGACTGATACTTAAGGGAAATTATTTTTATCCCTAAGGTCATTGAAGGGAGATAGGGAAGATCAACAAAGTGTGACACACAATAACTACGTTAAAACATTATTAGATTGTTCTTGTCCCTTATTTAAAAAAAAAAACGTTACAGGAAGAAAATCCCTTTATCTTTGTCAGGCATGTGCGCATGGAAAATATCAAAAGTTTTACAGTGACTTTTTTTATATTCATGAATACCTCTCCTCTAAATCTAAACTTGAAAATGAAATCACTCCTCTTCTTGGCCAAATTACATTGGTAGTGCAAACTCTAGATTTTTTTTCCTTAACAGCATATTATCTTTTCAAATCATCTTTTTTAAATAAAATAAATTACAGAGTGCCAACAAGAAACAGGGCTTTTTTGCTGAAAATGAACAATAAATATCCTTTTTCTCAATTTCAACATTAAAAATAACACCCGTTCTTTCCAATGTTGTCTTTTTTAATATTATCAGCCATAAAAATTTTTAATGTTTATTGTGTAGTATATCTAGAATTGCCTCTAATATTATCTTACTTTGATTGTGCTAGTAATTAACTCCCTTTGGATTTACTGTTTTTCTGCAAATTAGAATTTTTAGTACTTTAAAACTTGAAGGATTGAATGCTGTTTCACTCTCTTTACATGTATATATATATACACACACACACCCCTATACCTACACAGAACTGTCTAATTACCTTTAGAAAATGTACAGGTTCCTATTTAAATATTATAAAAATAAGTAATAAAATTCAAATATTTCTATGCCATCTAAAAAGGGGTCAGTTTAGAGAAGAGTGATTATGAAGACTTAGACTAGCATCTGCTCTTCCTTCATTCTAACCAATTTTACTGTTATTCACAAAATCTGTATTGTCACATGTCAGTGGGGCAGCATTCTGACGGTCAGATCCATCTCTTTAATCTTTGGGTGGAATGAATCATCAAAACTTAGCCGTTGATTTTGGCTCAGTGTTCTTCAAATGTTATTTTAAACTTTTCTTTCCAGGTCCAAAATAATAATTGAGCAATTGCTGAGTGCCAGGCACTGTGTTAAGTACTACACATGCAGTCTCTCATTTAATCTTCATGGCAGTTCTGTGAGCTTTAGATAGATAGATAGATAGATAGATAGATAGATAGATAGATAGATACATACATACATACATACATACATACATACATGGCTTTGCCAGAGCCTGCCTTGAGATTCTGTGATCTCAACTATTATTTTTTTAACTTTTTTTTAAGATTTTATTTATTTATATTTAGAGAGAGGGGAAGGGAGGGGAAAAGATAGGGAGAGAAACATTAGTGTATGTTTGCATCTCATGAGCCCTCTACTGGGCACCTGGCCTGCAGCCCAGGCATGTGCCTTGACTGGGAATCGAACCTATGACCCTTTGGTTCCCACGCTGGCACTCAATCCACTGAGACACAGCAGCCAGGGCCTCAACTATTATAATTACCCGTTTTGTCTAAATATTTTCAACCTGTTCTTGCTGTTGAAAGAGAGAAGAGAGAGAGAAGTTGCTCAATAACATGTCATATTTACAAATTAGAAATTGTTAAAGATTTTTATTTTGAACACTCTACTTTTCCACTCATTGAAAAATCTTATTTCTTTCATTGTGGTCTTCTTTTTTTTTTTTTAATAGTTTTAAGGTTACCATGGAGAAGTATGGGCTGTGGAATCAGACTGATCTGGATTAAACCCTAGCACTATTTATTATCTGCATGATCTCAAATAAATTAATCTGTCTTGAACCAAGTTTTCCCATTTGTAAAGAGATAAAATATGACAAGTTTAGGTGTTCTAAGTCTGCAATACTGGCAGTTCTTGAATATCTTAAAATGAAACCACTTGTTTGCCTGTATTTCTATATTATTTTATTGTAAATTGTGTTATTTCCTTCATGACACTCCATGGTGCATCCATGCTAATCTTAATCACTTATCAACTCCTTTAACAATATTAAAACAGTAAGATTATTTGGGTAATCTGCATCTTTAATATAAGGTTATATTTTGTTAGGAATATCAACATAAGAGTAGATAAATTCTTTAATTTCCCCAAAACTGAACTTACTAGTATGTGCTGTACTCCACATTTTGACAGTTATATTGTGTAAGTGGTCATTTTCTTCAAAAATATTTCTAACTTCTATCCCTTTTTTCTAATCCTTATTTTTTCTGATTCAATCTATTAATTTTCACTCTTACCTGTTCAATAGCTTTATTATAGGGCTACATTTACTGTGTACCTGCTTTGTACCAGGATCTTTGTATCTGTAGTCATTCATCCCTCACAACTTTGCAAAATAATTAGTCTTATCTCCATTTTACAACTAAGACTGTCTCAAGTCAGTTTGCCCAAAATCCAACAGCTAGTAACCTGACAAACAGCAAGTAACTTGACATTGAACCTAGGTCCGTCTAACCTGTGCACGTGCTTTCTAACACTTCACATTGCCTCATACTTCAGTATTAATTGAAATTGTTTTCAAAGTCACAGTATTTTTAAAGGCTGTATTTACCCTATAACTATCACAGTTTTAAACTGGTCATACCTGTCAGCAAGCAGCACAAACAAAGCCAACATTATGTTGAGTTCCCTTTCATAATCTGTAGAAATCCAAAAGTCATATTTATCATGTTATTTGTAATAATAATTCATTGTAATATATGAATCAGTTTATTATACCATCAAGATATGGACACAGTCTATGTGAGTAATGAGCCAACATTTATAACAGGTATGACATGCATAAATGTAGGAATCCATCGATACTTTTTAAACTTTATACTTGAGGATATATTAATAATAGAAATAAATTAACATTCTTTATGACTGAGTTGATATAAATTAGTACGTAGGCAGAGTAGGATATGAAATGAAGTCTAGGTATCACTGTATTGTTTACATATAAAATCGAGATCTCTCTACTCTCAGTTATTTACAGAGTTTGTGTGTGCTGAATATATACCAGGAATATTTGCCAATACATGAGGAGGTAGTCGTAGCTGTATGCCACACACACTGAAAGGCCTGACTGGCCTCAGTTTACTAAAGGGGCCTTTACTCTCATACATGGGAATTCCTGCTTTTGAAGAAAATATTCTTTGAATTTGGCATACTCTGAGGCAGTGTTCTCCTAAAACTTTCTGTGAGGATGAAAATATTCTGTATCTTCACTGTCTAGTATGGTTTTCACTGAACTACATATGGCTGCTCAACACTTGAAATGTGACTTAGTGCACTGAGAAGCCAATTATTTTAATTTTAATTTAATTAATGTGGCAGCTATGGCTAGCATCTTGGGTTGTATAGCTCTAGAGATTTCATGACTGAATGATTAGGATAACATGCCACCAGTATAGTGAACACTTTGAAAGGTAGATGTTTATAGTATCTCTCATAGACTTCTTTTCTTTTCTTTTCCCCTGTTTGAACTTGTAGTTGGTAAGTATAACATTTGAATTTACAAAGCAATATCCATCGTGAAACATCATCACCCTAACACGTTGCATGACCAGTTGTATTTCATATTAAAAACCTGACTACTCTCTTCCCTGCTCCTCGGTTAACACCTGTAAAATTCTGCACTGTGTCTCTCATATCTGTTATCTATCTTCTCTTTTGTTTTCTCACTTCTGCTCGCTACTCCATTTCTTCATTTACAACAAAGAAAGAAATGCAGTGATAGTTCTCTTCCTCCCAAAACCTCCGCTAGAAAGCATTGGCCATCTCAAGGTAAATAGCCATGGGAAGGCCTGTCATGACTGTCTGGGGAAAATACGCATTACCAGAAAAGCATGAGCTACTGCTCTCCACCTTCCTTCTGCCATCCATCTGCAGTGCTTTCCTAAAAGGGCCATGGATTCATGTTCTTCCCTAGGTTTTCCAGTACGGGTCTAATGTTAGCCCATCCAGATGTTCAGGACAAGGAAAGGTGAACAGAAATACATTTCCTCCTCCTTGTATTTTGAAGGCCAGTCATTTCAATTAGAAAAGAAGGAAGGTTGGAGAAGTTACTTTGAAAAGGTTAATAGACCTGGATTTTGAGTAATAAAATGTTTTTTATTTGACATTGTATGTTTGCTTATAAGTATAATTAGAACATTTGGCCTTAAAAACATTTTGAAGTATTCACCAAGACACATTCTTAATAATCAAAGAGATACCTCTCAAAAGGACCTGTATCCCCTGTTGAATGGTCTTGTGTTTGTTTACAAATATTAATAACTTCAACTTAGACACAGATGTTTTACTCTGCGGAAGTGCTAGTGTAATTGTTTCCGAGCTTGAAGTGCCCGTGAGATGCTGCCCTGGCCAGCGAACATGCCGGGGGCTCCCTCAGCAGAGCAGGGAGATGCGCGGATTCAGGCTGCCGCCCAGACGGTGTGTGTGTGTGTGTGTGTCTGTGACACACAGAAAGTTTTCTGCGTAACCCAGAAAATCTGGAATAAAGTGCCTTAAAATATACAGAATATTTTTAAATTTTGCTATTGTTATGTTTGCTGATTTTCTTTGTTTTTTGAAGAGCTTTTATTTTTCATGTAAATTCTTATTCATTTATTCATTCAGAAAATATTTGAAAGCCTACAATGTGCAAAGTTTTGTAGTTAGTGTATATTAAAGAATCATAATTCATGGAACTAAAGTACAGAGATCAAGAGCAGCTTTGTAAATGACACAGAATTTTCTAATTTAAACTTCTTTTAAATTTTTTATCTTCTAGTTCTACTAGTTACCTGTTTGCTGGGACTGGATAATGTAATTACAAAGTTTAAATTAAGGAAAAGAAAAGCATTGCTTATCTCTTCTAAATTGAGACATTTCAAGGGGTCAGTTTGTCTTTTTGACTGGCTTTCACATGTAAATTCTTTTTCTCTTCCTCCTGGAATTTGTCTTGCTCCTTCTTAAAAGCATACTTTAATACTTAGCATGTTTAATGGTCTCATAGTGCTGAGCTCCTTTTGGAACTGATTAGTACCAGTACTTCCAAGGTTGAGCAATGAAGGCCCTTTCCTTGGTTATGCCCTATACCCTAGAGATAGGGATTGGTCCTTCTTACCTGCTTCAGTCCCTTCCCTGCATGCTAATGGTGCTTTGGATCCCTGTCCTTTCTGGCCCAAAGATTTTGCTTCCTATTGCTTTTTCGGGAGAGCTTTTTGGTTAGTTCTGGTTCTGGAAATAACGATTGGCGCTTTGTTGCTAATATGATGATATGAGCCACCAGGCCATTGTGTTTTAAATGAAATATTAGTAGATTGTTGTAGCAAGCAAGTTTTGGGCTTGCTTTTGTCTTTCAAAAGACCTCATTAAAGGTTGGGATCCATTGCTACAGATCAGTAGCAGAAGTTTGTTTTTTATCAAATGAGAGGCTAGATGACTTAATGCTCTTGCTTTTTCCCACAGGCTCCTACCCAGAGATTCTACCCAGTGAAACTCCCACAGCAACGCAGGTAGACGGGGCTGACCTGGCCTCTCCAATGTCTCCTCGAACTAGCAAAAGCCGTATGTCCATGAAGCTGCGTCGTTCCTCTGGCTCAGCCAATAAATCCTAAGGAGACAAGCAGCCCAGCAGTGATCAGCAGTAGCCACCTTAGCATGCATATAGTGTTAACCCTTTCAGGCCCTCCTGTTTGCCATAACACGCATGTTCCTTCCTGAACACTTATTGTTAAAAAACAACAACACTGGATTTAAATAATTTGTAACTTAATATTTTAGATTTGAATTGTTTATTCAGTTAGGTTTTCCCCCCACACTCCAACTGCCATATTTGGGGGAGTTTTATTCGACACCCCTTTACCTTTCTAGATAATTATGTTTAAGTAGTCTTACTTTTAATTTCATGATTAACTTTGAACCAAAATATAATCGGACAGACAGCCTCATTGTTTTATCATGCTTTGCTGCAACTTCATGGGCTCAGTAAACACATAATTTTTTACCAATGTAAATGTTTAAATTTAAGCATTTGTGCAGTTACACCAAAAGTTGCAGATCTGTTAATACACAGGAGTTGTATGGATTATTTATGTTATGAAAACAAAACACTTAAAATAAATGGTCTTTTGGCTTCTCAAGTTCTAACAAATAATTTTAGCATTAACTTCTCCCCAAATGCCTTGTTTCTTAGCTGTGCAGGTGATCCCAAATCCAATAACCAGAAAAATCACTGTGCTGAACTTTGATTTATGTTCAGCTTTAATATTTTTCTAATGTTTTGCTTTTTAAATGGTATCACTGTTAAATGCCATTTGTTCTGAGATTGTGCCCCTTTATTATTGGCTGGTAGATCCTGGTGTGTCTGTGTTCTTCATAAGTACCAAAAAAGGAGACTTGGGAAGAAGAAAGAAAAGAAGGAAAAAACTTTTCTAAATATAAATGTGTTAATTGTGTGTATTTTTTAAAAAAGGAACATGGCCCAGGACTCTAAATTAAATCTAATATATTAATACTGAACTTGCAGATGCAGGTCGGTGTGCATCCCGCCCTTCAGAATTATTTCCTGCAGTAGAGGAGCCACCCATATTTTGCTCATATTTTGTTTTGAACAGGCATCTCCTAAGGAAATGTAGCATGACATCGGTACTAACTGCATGTGTAAATACATCATACTAGCAAACTCTAAAATATAAATTATATATCATCATTCATGTAGTATCTACAGATTTGTAACAGTGAAAAAATATATATGGTATAATATTTAGTAATACAATAAAATTATTATCACTTATGTCCTTGAGCATTTTGTCTTTTATGATTTTCATATTTAATAATCAGAGTTATATGATTAATGGAGAGATGTGAAGCATAAACCAAGGTTATCTTAGTCATGAAAAATGGATTTGAATTCTCAGGATGCACCCTAACTTATTTCTCAGGAATCCTACCACAGTCATTAAAAATGCAGGAAATCTTACACCTTCATAAGGGCTGACCGGAAGCTCCATCCAGTGCATTTAGTTAAAGCGTCAGTTTATATCAGCCTCACCTTGTGCTTCTTTGTTTCTTAAATTTACATTGTACTATACATTCAGGAACAAAATTTTTAACAGACAGTTTCTAAAACCTGTGCACTTAAGTTTTTTCTTACAAATAAAAACTTTCCTATAAAATGATATAGAAAATAAACTTAAATTCCTAAGAAAGAAGATAAACAAATGGCCCTGGGAACAAGATAAAACAATGCAGACAGTTTTCCACAACCAAGGCAAGGGCTGCAAAGAGAAAAATCAAAGTACCTGAGTACACGTTCTGTAGTGGTTTGGTTTGGTTTTTAGTGAACAGCTAATGGATTGATGATAGGTTGCAACGGAGTGAAAATACCAACTTGAAATAGTGACATTGATTAGCACGATTAACATGATTTTTTTCATCTTCAGATGACACTAGTCATTAGCTTTCTCAAAAAAGTATTTTAAATATATATATATATTTTAATATTTTATTGTTTATGCTATTACAGTTGTCCCAATTCCCACCCCCTCCACCCAGCCCACACACCCACTCCCACAGCCAATCCCCGTGCTTTTCTGTTGATATTTTGTGGTGGTGAAGCATCTTTAGGTTTAAAGAATAGCGCATATTCTGTGCCTTTTGGAGTTCTATTTGTGCAGCCATACTTCAAAGGAAATTTTCCCATTGCATTTCCTCACCATTACATTCATTTACAAAATAAAATTTCTTGTCTGTATTCTAAGTAGGTCACTAAGATTCTAAAGTAGGATGCTGGCTTTGGGGAGATAAGGTGTGGCTTTGAGAAATAGGCTGTGTTTAATGGGATTCTTAAGACAAACAGAACACAACAGAGCACCAGCTATGTCCATTTATTTGGTGGTAAGCATCTTACAAATACGAGCTGTCAAGCAGTGTGCAGCCAGTGTCCCAAACTCTGGCTATAAGGGCATGGGTTCAGAATGTACTCCAAATATGGTTTACCAAAAAATCTAAAACAGGTTACTGAAAAGAAAATACTGGACGTTGAATGAATTGCCATTCTGTTTCATAGTGGATTATAGATATTAACATCTTCCTTAAGCTGAATGTAGTTTAATATATAATACGCTGTATGAGATTTACAATAGAAGCATTAAACAATTTGGATGAAACCCTACTAAAACAGTTAAACTTAAGAAAATGAGTTCTATATTTCCAAAAAGCTTTTTAAGGTTTAAAGTAGCTCTTGCTGAAGGCTACACACAAAATAGCTAAAGGTGAGGATCTTGGGGGTACCTCAGCTCCTTCCTGTAAAGCACTACCCTCACCACCTCCCAACACTAACTTAAAAATGGACTACCACTAGGAAAAAGAAAGCTTCCAGGGAAATCCCCACAACCCTGAAATGCGCAAACATCCTATACTGGCTGCCTGCAGACACAGGTCTTGAATCTACACCTCCCCTCCCACCAGACCCTGTAAGTTTGGCACCAGTCACAACTTTTAATTCACAGAAAATACAAGGCAAGATATCTGACCCTACTGAGACGGAAACTACATAGGTGTCTGCGATAACAACAGGAAAAAAAAATGACTACCATCGTTGGTAGCTAGAATCCTTTGTAGACATTGAGACATGCATGCATTCACTGCGACTTTCCATAGGAATTACAAGTCATAGGATTCACTAGGATCTTCAGAATTTGGAGAGCAAGGAAGGAATCCTATTTTCGTGGGGAAAGTAAGAAGGATTTAAAGATGACAGTTCTTGACGGGGAATGTTAATACTATCCATATACATACCTGCTCTAGAAAGGGATTTTACATTTTGCTGTCCGCTCCTGTGTCAGAACATTGACTACTGGGACTTTTTAGAAGAGAAAATATAGGAAAGGTGGTAAACTTGCAAGTTGAACAAAGCCCCACAGAAATTCCCGTGATCTGTTTTCTCCAGGGCCAACCTCACAATCTAGCGCGTCGCTCGGCCCTCAACAGCCTGGCCGCAGTGGCATCTGCAGCAGCAGTACCTGCCGGCTTTCTGAGGGGTGGCACTTGTTAATGTGTCGGGTCAGCCCCGGGGAGCTAAAGAAAGTGGATGGGCAGTGCTTGCACGAGAAAATTTGCTGAGCACTCCCGTCGGGTGCCCCTCCCTGACTCGGAGCTTCGGGGGGTGCCCCGGCCAAAGCCGGCAGGAGCAGCTCGTCCCGGACAGCATGCCACAGCCTGTGCTTGTCCCTGATGTCTGCAGACGGGAAGTGTGCCCCGCACAGTGGGCAAGCGAAGGCCAGTGGGGCGCCACGTTCGGACCCAAAGCCTGGGGCAAGCGCGCGGGCTGAGGCCGCATCGTGAGTGCCAAGATGCTTGCGTAGATAGGCTTGGCGACGGAACTTTTTGTGGCAATACGGGCACACGAAGATCTCGGGTTCCCCGATACCGCTGGCAGTGCTCGGCCCAGGCACCCGGCTCCCTAACACCCCCTCCGAGTAGGGAACCCGAGGGAGCGGTGCCTCGAGGTGGGGCAACACCTGGAGGCCCGAGGCCTGGGCGCTATCTGGGCGCTGCTCTGCCCTGGAGCTGTCCCTGGGCTGCAGGTGCTGATTTTCGGTCTGTTCTGCCCGGCTGTTCTCCTTCCCCTTCGCCAGAAAAGCAACAGGCCCGGAATCCGGGGAGGACGAAGGAGGAAGCTTCCCGTCAATCGAGGAGGAGCCCGTGGCCGCGTTTGCCACTGTGGGACGGGGCTTGTGCCAGCGGCGGTGGGAGGCGAGGTTCGCTGGGCAGCTGAAGACCTTGTCGCACTCCGGGCAGCGGTACTCAACCCGGACGATGCGGGAGCAGCGATGCTGAGCCAGGGCGAAGGGGTCCGCATACTGCTCCTTGCACAGCTGGCAGATGAACTCCCCCAGCGGCGTGCGGCTGCCCCCGGGGCCCCGGGACGGGGTTCCGGGCTCCTCCTCCTTGATCTTCAGGCCCAAGACGGGAGATGTGGTTACTTCATCCGCAAAGCTCAACTTCCTCACAGCCTTTGGCTTCTTGACTCCCGCAGCCGCAGGTCCAGACACGCAGCCCGGAGGCGCCTTGGCGCGGCGTTCGCCGGCCACAGGCCGCTTCAGGCTGTGCAGGGCAGCGGAGAGGGGCGCGGGGTCCGGATGAAGCGCGGGGTCCGGGAACGGTGCCCGGAGCGGCAGCTGGAACTGCTCCCCTGAGGTTGGTACGGCTGCTGGTGCCACTGAACAAGGAAAAGCAGCCACTGTGGCGCCCCCGGGGAAGGATTCCGCGGAGACCGGCGAGCTGAGGCAGCGCTCCAGAAACACTCGGCGCAGCTCGGTGCCCACCGGCTTCGCAGGGCTGGAGCTGGGCCTGGGACCTTCCCTGCCGTCCACCCTCCACTCTGCACCTTCCCGCCCGCGCAGCTCCGGTCTCACCCCCGCTGCCCGACATGGCGACCCCGACAGTTCCCGGGCCGCCACTTCCTCCAGCCCCTTTCCGGGCTCCTCCGGGCTAGGGGGTGCCCGCCGCTCTGTGTCCGACTGCGAGGCACGGGAAGCCTCCTTGGGGAAGGGCGGCGCCCCCTGGGGCTCCGGCTTGGGGAAGACCCGCTGCGCTAGGCGCACTCGGTACGCGCCGCCTGTCCGTTTTGTTCGCTTCACCAGGAAGCCCCTTGGCATGGTGGAGTCGAGAGGGCTCGGGGGGCACGGAGTAAGGGGGGTGCCACAGGGGCTGAAAAAGGGCGAGCACAGCAGCTACCCGAGCTTCGTGGCGGTCATGCATCCGCAGTCTTTATAGCTGAGACACAGGCCAGGGGACCGCTGGGCCGTCTCGGGGCTGGGCCATCCAATCAGGAGTGGGAGCGGGTGCCGGGGGCGGGGTTTTCAGCCCGCGGGCTCACGAGGGTCTGCTAGGCCCGCAGCGAGCACGGTTCTGCCCGCCTCCCAGCCTCCGCACCACCCAGCCCCAGCAGGTGGCTCAGGGGCCGCCGCGGCACCTCCCCCTGCCACCCAACCGGTAACGACACAAGAAGGTAAGGTCCGAAGTGTGCGGAAGCTCAGCACCCGGCACCTCAGCCTCTACCGGGGACCTACGAGGAACCCTACTGGGGGGCCACCCACCGGCGCCCTCCTTATGGGCTGTGGCGCTGCTGCCCAGGGTGTAGGGTCCGGATGGGAGAGCGCCCCCACCCCCGAGAGCAGAGCTGAGAGGTACTGGCTGCGGCTTGGGGAAGCGACGGGGTGGGTATCAGCCAGGGAATGGGTGTACGTCCTCTGCCGGTATTGAGCTGATGAGAAGCTGCAACCGAACGGCAGGGCTGCTAAATCCACCACCCAGTCCCCACACTTGACGGTAGCAGCATGTCTGCCATCCAGTATCGATCGAGGCTGCGCGCGTCTGTGATACTATGAGAATTCATCTAGGAAGAAGGGCTCTCAGTGCGGGAGAGCGTGCGTGCTGGCAAGCCTCTGGAGCTCAGGACGCCAGCAGGTTGCCCGGCCCCAGCCCTCAGGGTTTATAAACGCCCCCTCCCAGATGGGAGCAGGAGTGGGGAGAGGAAAGTAGAATCTAATTTTCCACCGTCCTCAGATAAAGTGGTTTATCCGCTCCCACCTTCCACTTGTACTACCCAGAGACATGACTTAGTGCCTAACTGGCCTGTTTAGAGCATGGAACAGATCCGAGTGAGAAATACGGTGGAATCAGGATTATGTCTGCTTCCCCTTACATAAGTGATACTTTGCGAAATGTGTGCTGTAGACCAGACTCCGAAGATTTTCATCCAGCACTCCGTAACGTGCCCCACATTGTTTTAAGCACTAGAAGATGCTTGACAGTTTGTAATACTAGCCGACAATGAGATAATTAGAAAATATGACACATGTATAATAAAGTTCCCAAATACATAATATACATAATATAGATATAAATACAATGTGGGAATAAGAAGGGGAAAGAACTATGTGTTCAAGTCTCCTTACAAAATCAAGTCAGAGAAACAGACCGAGCTATGTGTTTCCAAAGTCGACTGTAGCCGAACAGACCTAGTCCTCAATAGCACGGTGTCTTCCTTCTAGTGCACAGAGTGTTTTTACAGGGAGAACATTATTTTTAAGCAGATTTGGAAGTAACTATGTATTTATTAATCATTGACTATACTTAGGCACTCTACTTAAGTAATCCCTAATCTTTTCACACTTGAGCTAAAAAAAACAAGGATATATTATTACTCTCCTTTTTTTGATGAAGGGATTCAGCTATAGAGAAGTTCAATAACTGCTAAAAAGTCACCAAGAGCCCAGATTCAAACCGGGTTCTGGCTAATTCCAAATCTCACTTTCCAGTATACCAGGGGCTTCAAACTATTTTGTTCTGATCCGATCCCACAATAAGAAATATATTTTACAGTACACATATAACTGAAACAGAAGATTCACAAAATAATATCCTTAACTAGGTGCACTGCATTCTTGTTTTTCTATTCAGTTCTATTTTCTTTTTTAAAAATGCTGATCATAGCAAACAAATTGCTTTTGTAACTTCCTAATAGATTAGGACCCACAGTTTGAAAAATACCATCATTATGGTATTTTCTATTAAGTAGCATCAAATCATATAAAATTAACTAACCAGCCTGACACTTTGTAATCAAAATTAGTATTCTGAATCTCTACTTAAACCAGCATTTTCACTTCTAGGTCCGTACACGAAAGGATAGAAGACAGCGACTGAAATACATACTTACACACTAATGTCCATTTTATCCTTATTCACAAGGGCCCAAAGACTGTGGGGAGGGGGGACCCATTGTCCAACACAGATATATATATAAATAAAATGTGGTATATACAAATGACAGAATATTGCTCAGCCATAAAAAAGAAAGAATGAAATGCTGGTACTTACAACATGGATGAATCTGCAAAATTTATACTAAGCAAAATGAGCCAGACACAAAAGGACAAGTATTATAAGGTTTCACTTACATGAAATATCTAGAATAGGCAAATTCATTGAGATAAAAAGTAGATTATTTATTGGCTATCAGGGGCTGTAGGAATAGGAATTCAATGGCTTAATGGTTATAGAATTTCTTTTGGGGTGATCAAGTTTTGTTAATCAATAGTAGTTATTGACGGACAACACTGTGAACACAATTAATGCCCCTGAATCATACATTTAAAAATGTGAAAATGTAACATTTTATTATATTATTATAAAATGTAAAGTATTTGTTATATTTTTTACCACAATAAAAAGTTTCACACATGCACACACAGAAGAGTGGAAGGGATAGTCATGGCACGTGAGACTAGAAAAAGCATCTAAAGGAGCAGGCCATGCACTTGGGACTTTGTTACATAGAACAGGCAAGGAGAGTCGTTTAAGGGTTCAAATTGAGGGAGCGACATTTGGTTTTGAAATTGCATGAAGGAAACTATCTTTAGCTGTGCTTTCTGCCAAGGAGAGAAAGGGAAATGTGGATATATGAGCCTCTTCTTCCCAGTCCTTCCCCTTTCAAACAACTGAGAATGTGTGTCTGTTTCTGGGGAGGGTGGGGCGCAGAAGGGAGGAGGATGATGAAAACTTTAGAAGTCAAAAGAGCAGTTATGATGTGGAATACTTAATGAAGTGATTGGCATAGAATTGATATGCAATATTTTTTAATGACCGGTGCCAGTGTGTCCAGCCATCTATCCAGCCATACTGTCTTTCATCTGTATGTCTGTCCAATCATTCATCTAATAATTGCTCTGTATTCTTTCTGTGATAGTTCAGAAACACAATGTTCAAGGAGTAACTATCCTCTGTTATTTTCAGGAAAACGAATTTGGGTAGGAGAAGGTCTGGCCTGCTTGCAGTTATTTTTACTCCTGGCCACCTTATATAGAAATCCTCCCCCCCGCCCCGCCCAAATCTCTGGTTGATCTAAAGGACGTTGACATCACTCAGGTTGCCAAAGGGTTTGCTTTGGCTCCACCCTTCCACCAGCTCTGCATCAGTCCTGTGTGAAGGACTCACAGCAACTCCCCCTCCTCTAAGGGCATCTCTTGCCTCATTCCAACTCCATTCCCTTCTGCCTCTCCTCTCCTCATCACCCCAGCCCCCCAATATCCAGGGAATATCCAACCTCCATTAAAAAAGAATTTCCTGAGTGTCACTGCACAGGTGTGTCTGCTGTTCGCCATGCTCTGGAACACTGGTACCAGCCACCACACAGGCTAATCCTTATGTGCCATTGAGTGAGGTCTATGAAACAGAGCAAACAGTGATTACTATGACAATACACAGCTGTTTCATGATTTAAAGGGGGAAAAAAGAATTGCTGTCAAATCTTTTCTGACAAATCCAGTAGTAGTTCCAATAGGTGTTTCTCTCCCTTCCCACCATGTGTAATTTGATAATCTTTCTGGAAATCAGTGGAACAATGTATATCTATCAGGAGCTTTTAAAAACAAGTATACTTATTAATTCACCAATTCCTTTTAGTAAATTACCCAAAAGAAGGAAAAAGCATAAGGCTGTTTATCACAGTATTATTCATGCTTGTAAAAAATCAGAAATTACCTTGAGTGAATTATGGCACAGCCGCGCTATAGATGCTTACGAGCATTAAAGGTGCAATGACATGGACAAACATGCATGCCATGATGTTAAAAAAGATCAGCAGGATGAAAAGTTGCATGTACAACACAACAAAAAGCTCAATTATGAAAAACAAAATGAATAAAACACTGGAAGGAAATATTCCAAAGTGTTGAAGTTACCTCTAGTTAGTAGAATTTTAGGTTTTTTAAAACTGTTTTTGTTAAAATTGTTGCAATAACCATATATCACTCGAATAATCAGAAAATATAATGTAAAAGTCACCTTAACGCCTTTCTGGTGTCAGCTGTGCAGCCCCCTTCCCTAGGACACCGTGGAGAACCGACAGGGCAACATCGAATGGGAACTGCACAGGCAAGCAGCGCTCTCCAGAGTCAATTTTTGAGCTCTGGCCCCAGAAAAGAGGTGACAATGTTCTATCAAGCCACAGACCTTCAAGTTGAAGAATCTTTTTGGGAAGAGACTAAGGGTGAAAAGGTTAAAAGGTAGAAAAAGGGCTAAAAAGTAGGGGCAAGAAAGAATTTAGATGAATACCCTCCACCTAGATATAAACCTAGAAGATCCTTGAGGTATGAACTCTTCTTTCTCTACATTCAGACTCAGAGATTAAGATCGGCGGGGCAGTCCCTGGCAAGACCTTGAAATCTTTGCTTCCTTTATCTGCGTCCTTTATCTTGCCAATGACAACATGTCTGCCCTTTTAAACACTTGGGATCTTCATCTACTCGGTTATAGTTTGATAAAAATTTATAAACAGTGAATTACCTGTTGAGCTATTTGCATTGTAAGCTTCCTGTCTCTAACAGTGGAATAAGTCATTGTGATTGAAATTCAGGAATTTTGAGACACTAGCAATCAGGAAATCTTTCAAAGAGAGATTTCTTGCCCTGACATCATCATGAGTGTAGGAGAAGCTCAAATTACTGCCATACCTTTCAGTCACTTGAACACTGAAGCATTGCTCAGAAGAGCCTTTATCTTCTCTGTCTCTCGGCTCCCTCGCCTCGACCTGCCCCTGTGACAGATCAACACCAGGGGCAGCTCCCAGAGGCCTGTTCTCCCACAAGAACGGGTCTCTCACAACCCTAAAATGACTCTGCTTCCTCTCCTAACCCTCATCTTCATGTCTGAAAATGGCACCTCCATTCAATTAACTGCCTAAACCCAAACTCACAAACTTTTGGCTCATGCCAAACACCTCATATTCAGCCCATCAGCAGTCCGACTTTATCTGCTCTGCTTTCCAAACGTTTTCTGAGTCTGAGTCTCAGCTGCTCTCCCACTGCACCCCACTTGGCCTCTCTGCTGCCATTCCTGCTCTGCTGTCGCGTAGGCTGCCTTCACCAGCCAGGTGGATCCCATTAGAATGTAAATTTGATTATTTTACTCTTTTTGCTAAAAACCTTTGATGGCTTCCCACCATATTTAGAAAAAAATCCAAATCCATGGCTATTCTGAACCCACACCTCCCCTGACTCTCCTCCTTGTTCAGTCTGTTCCATATGCTTTGTCTCCTTATTTTCCTCAAATAAGACAAACACACATCCACCTCAAGGCTCTTTATTCTGCCAGAATGTTCTTCCTTCAGATATGCTCACAACTGGCTCCTGCACTTCATTTGGATGTTTTCTCACAGGGTAGAGCCCCAGAAAGCTCTTCCCTGACCATCCGCACTAGGAGAGTAGCCCTGACCCCCCATCGCCCTTCACCGTTCTCTGTCCCTTTCCTTGGCATCTCTGCTCCTCAGAGCACTTATCTGTCACCGTGGGTTTATCTGTTTACTTCTTAACTGCCTGTTGTCCATTGGCGAGCTGTAAAGCCCATGAGGACAGATTCTTTGTTTTGTTCACAGCCATATATCCAGTATCTAGAACAACACCTGGCATATAAGTAAATGAATTGATGGCTAAAATAATGCACAACTGGATTAAATTAAAAACCATCACCACTTTTTATTGCTGCAACTTACAGACTGAGAGCTCACTCCGCCCGAGCACAGAGAAAGGAAGACAAAGTCACAGGAGCTCCAGATTCCAGGCATTTGGGAACCCTGGTGCAGAGCAAAGAGAGGAACAGAAAGGTCTCCCTTGCATCATATACCCTCGGAAGGCCTTTTCTTCCCCACCTCAGCCAATTGACTCATTGCTTAGGTCACTTCCATTTTCTTCCTCTGAAGCCATTCTCTACAGGGAAAATAAGCCCCAGCTCATAACCAGTTTCTATATTAAGCTATTCAGTGCCCATGAAACTAGGAGAATAGGAGCAGAAAGACATGTGTCAGCTACTTAGATGGAAAGACAAGGCTTGCAGGATGAGGCTCCATGTGTGGAAAGCAGGGAATTTTGGTCATAGGTCATGGAGGGTAGGATCCGAGTTATTTACTGAGAATTTTAATCTAGGAGATTTAAAGGGAGATGGCATTGTGTCGTGGTCAGAGGCACAGCCTGTAAAGTGAGGCTGTCTCGAGTCCAATCCCAGCTCCGCTACTAAGTCTATTTAATCTTAAACAACTTGCTTAGCCTTCTGCAGCTAGTTCCCTCATCACAAAATGGGAATAGTAGTAATTACCTCAAAGAGTGCTTTGCTCATTAAATATTATGTACATAAAATGCCTAGCATAATGCAGGCACATGGTGAGCCCTCAATGAATGGAAGTTGTTGTTATTTAAGTATCTGAGGTGAAAGAAAACTATTGACATTAGTGGCAACTATAAACTTTACAGAAATAACAGAATAATTTATTTGACTGGCTCATATTTTACACAATTATGATGTAAGAAGAGACCGTTGATTATGTGTAACATTTAATATGTTCAAAACTAATTTCATTTCATATGGTTAAAGCAACATTCAGAAAACATAAAAGCAGAAGACAATGCAGTTGAACAGGATTAAGCCTGTGACTTGGAGTCAGGCCTCAGGTGGAATCCTGGCTCTGCCACCTATTTGCTGGATGACGTGGGCAGGCTGTTCGACCTCCCCGGCCCCAGCTGTTTGTCCCTTGCGGTGGGGGCTGTGGCAGGAAGTGGAGGAGCTGGGCTGGAAAGGTGAGTTGGGGCCGGTATACGAAGAATACTAATTATATAATCACACTGAAATTCAGCGTAGGTATTACTCAGTGGAAACACTGATTCTTCTAAAGTATTTAAATGACACAATCACACGCTTGCTTTGAAAGATAACCGTGATGGCTGTGTTGGACTAAAGCCCTGGGTTGTGGTCAAGATGTAGAAAGAAGGGTAGGGTGTGGGATGAGACGAGGCAGGGAGTTCAGCCAGAATGTAAAGTCGTCGACAGAAGATGATGTGGCCCTAATTACTTAAATATTAAGTGGATTTAGATAATTTATTGATGAACTATACTATTATGTTATCTCTAGCAGTGTTTTTTTCCATTGGTAAGGAGTGAAGTAGATAACTTCCACATTCTAAACACTTGAGAGTAGAGAGAACTTACAACTTGACTTTCACTTGGTCATAAAAGACTGCCTGTTGAAACTGGGATTCACTTCAGAAACTTAAAGCAATTGCGAAAGAGTGAACTTGAGCTAGAGGGAAAGGATTTTCAATGGCATAAGATACCGAAATGAGAGGCATTTATTTTCTATCATGCCAGGCGCACAACAGTTCTTTACCCTCAGACACGCGCGCGTTCCGAATCACTAGCATCATCTGTCTCCTAAGATGGCTTTCCCTCGTCGAACTATTTAGCCATTCGCTTGGCTCAATACACAACTCTCCTGTGCTGGAGACACTTACACCTTTGTCGATGCTGCACAAAGACGTCTTCATCCTAATTTTATAGAGATTCTTCTGTAAGAATACATACGTCCTCCCTTCCAGGCTCAAAGGATTAAGTATTTTCTGAAGCTGGTTTATTGCTCATAAAAACAGAGGACTGGAATTCTAGCACCGTCATTTACTAAAGAAGTGATCTTAGAAAATTTACTCAATCTCACTGAGTTTCGGTTGTTTATCTCTAACTTAGGCATAACAATACTTACACCATAGAATAAGAATTAAATTGAATAAGCTAAACTAATATCCTCTCCAGCACTTGGTGTTGCTTGTAAATATATAAGGATAGAGACCGTGTAACCAGCTTTCTACTATACAGAATAATGTGTACATGTGTTTAAATTAACATTCTGGAATCATAACAAAGATAGTCTGTCTGACTAAGAGGAAAAAAAAGCCTTATCAATCTTTATCTGTATCTATATATTTAGATTTAATAAATAAATTCCATGAACATACTTGAAAAAAATGTGTATTTTGCAGTTTCGTACATACCAAGTATTATACATGTCTCCTCCACATATATATGATGCACCGGTGTTTCACTTTGTAGTCTCTCAATTTTTGTTCTGTATATTTTGAGACTTTGTTGTAACTGCATATGAATTAAACTCAGTATCTATTTGGTTAAGTGAACATCTCCTCAATATAAAGTATCCTTTTTTATTTGTAGTAATGCTTTTTTTAAAGATTTTATTTATTTTTTACAGAAGAGAAGGGAGGGAAAGAGAAGGAAAAACATCAATGTGTGGTTGCCTCTTGAGCACCCCCAAATGGGGACCTGGCTTGTAACCCAGACATGTGCCCTGACTGGGAATCGAACTGGCAACCCTTTGATTCACAGGCCAGCACTCAATCCACTAAGCCACACCAGCCAGGGCTATAGTAATGTTTTTTTATTTAAAATCTGTTTTGTCTGTTTTCCCTTAGACACATCAGCTATCTTCTGTTTGGTGTTTGCAAGGTATGTATTTCCCTTCCAATTTCAACCTTTTTCTATCTTTATGTTTTAAATGTGTCTCCTGTTAACAGTAGTTGGATTTTTCAACCAGTTATACAATCTTTCACCTTTAACTGGAGCACTTAATCCTTTTACAGTTACATAATTCTGTTATTTTGAATTAAATCTGCCATCTTCAAAAGTGTTTCCCATTTGTCTAATCTGTTACATTTTTTAAATTTTTTATTTATTTTTATTTTTAAAGAGAAGGGAAAGGAGGGAGAAAGAGAGGGAGAGAAACATCAATGTGAGAGAGAAACATCAGTCGGTTGCCTCTCAGATGCCCCCCATCCAGGGATTGAACCAACAACCCAGGCATGTGCTCTGACCGGGAATCAAACTGGTGACCTTTCGCTTTGTGGAATGACACTCAACGAAATGAGCCACACTGGTTAGGGCTAATCTGTAACATCTATTTTTTATCTGTTAGATTGATTTCCAATTTTTATGTATCAAATTCCCTCTCTTTACCAGTTTAAAATGATACCCTTTGTTTGTATTCTTTTATTAATTTTAAAATTATATCACACAGCCCTGACCAGTGTAGCTCAGTTTGTTGTGTGAAGGTTACCAGTTCGATTCCCAGTCAGGGCACATGCCTGGGTTGTGGGTTCAGTCCCTGGTCGGGGTGCCTCCAACAGGCAACAGATGGATGTTTCTCTCCCTCTCTTTCTGCCTCCCTTCCCCTCTCTCTAAAAAATAAATAAAATCTTTAAATAAAATTATATCACACATTTATAATATATCAAAGTTTTTAACGTAATATGTAAAAAGTTAGAACACTTAAACTGCACTTATTCTTTCCTCACATATGCTATTATCGTATTTTTAAAACAAATTATTATGTAAAAGTACAGTTAATATTAACTACATTTGCCCATGTTTTCCATTTTTTTAATTTTTTAAAAATTATTTTATTGTAGTCCTGGCTGGTGTAGCTCAGTGGATTGAGCGCGGGCTGCGAACCAGGCATCGCAGGTTCGATTCCCAGTCAGGGCACATGCCTAGGTTGCAGGCCATGTCCCCCAGCAACCACACATTGATGTTTCTCTCTCTCTCTCTCCCTCACTTCCCTATAAAAATAAATATAAATAAAATCTTGAAAAAAAGACATAATTGATAACAATATTAAAAAAAATTTATTTTATTGTTGTTCAAAGTATGGTTGCCTGAATTTGCCACTGACCACTCCCTCCCTAACTTCAGCCAT
>PVIA01008851.1:0-67206 GCA_004024845.1 Tonatia bakeri | reverse complement strand
ACACACCAAGGCACATCATAATTACATTAGCCAAGGTAAAAATGAAGGAGAGAATCCTAGAAGCAGCAAGAGACAAGGAGACAGTAACATACAAAGGAGTTCCCATCAGACTGTCAGCTGATTTCTCAAAAGAGACCTTACAGGCAAGAAGGGGCTGGCAAGAAGTATTCCAAGTCATGAAAGGCAAGGACCTACATCCAAGATTGCTCTATCCAGCAAAGCTTTCATTTAGAATGGAAGGGCAGATCAAGTGTTTCTCAGATAAGGTCAAGTTAAAGGAGTTCATCATCACCAAGCCCTTATTTTATGAAATGTTAAAGGGACTTACCTAAGAAAAAGAAGATTAAAAATATGAACAGTAAAAAAAAGTCATCAAATGGAGGGTTAGCAACAGGGAAGTAGGAGGAGGAGGGAGGGGGGAAAGATATAGAGAATAAGTAGCATAGACAGTAGGTAGAAAATAGACAGGGGGAGGGTAAGATTAGTATGGGACATGTAGACACTAGAGAACTTATGACACATGGACATGAACTAAAGAGGGGAATGTGGATGGGAGGGGATGGGCAGGGTGGTGGGGAGTGAAGGGGGAAAATGGGCCAACTGTAATAGCGTAATCAATAAAATAAAGAATAAAACCACACACACAAACAAAAAAAAATTATTAGCTCCAGTACTTCTCTTAAATATGACAACCTGAATATACATTAAATATTTTTAATTGATATGCATTTTAATTCTACATTTATTTTAAACCACTTAAGGCAAGGCATTATTATTATTTTTGCATACAGGTACTATTTAATTAGATTTATTCACAATATTAACACTTTATATTATTGTTCTTTATTTGCTTGTTTATATTTGGGAATATTTCTCTTCAGCATGAAGAAAACCTTTTAGTCATTATTTTAGTGTACATTTGCTGTTAACGAATTATCTCAGATTTTGTTTGTTTGTTAATATCTTTATTGAATTTTCAAAGAATAATTTTTTAAATCTACTATTTTAGGTTGACAGGGTTATTTAGGGGCTTGTTTGTTATTTTGGCATATTAAAGATGTTCTATTGCTTTCTGCCTTTCATTGTTTCTGTTTAAAAATCAGTGAATTTTCTTCTTGCTCCTTTAAAGGTAATGTATTTTTCCTTAGGTTTTAAGATTTTCATTTTATTTTTAATTTTCTGTAATTTCACTGTGATGATCCTAAGTTTCTTTGTATTTATCCAGCTTGAGGATCACAGAGATTGTTGAATTTATGATTTGCTGGCTTTCATCAATTTGGAATAAAATACTAAATATTTAAATATGTTTCTAACCTATTCTAGTTCTCTTCTACTTGTGGAACTACATTATTTTAGATTTACTGTGTCCAATATGTTTCTTAATCTCTTTTCTGTATTTTCATATTATTTTTTGTTACCCTGTTTCTTCTCCTCTGCCATGTCAAATCTAATGTTAAACTTAATCTATTGAATTCTTAATTTCAGCAATTATAATTTTTAGTTCAAGAACTTACATTTGATTTTCTTAGTTACCTTTTTTTGTCAAAGATTTTATGTATTCATTTTCAGAGAGAGGGGAATGGAGGGAGAAAGAGGAAAGAAACATAAATGGGTGGTTGACTCTCAAGCACCCTGTACTGGGGACCTGGCCTGTGACCCAGGCATGTGCTCTGACTGGGAATTGAACCAGTAATCCTTTGGTTCACAGCCAGTGCTCAATCCACTGAGCCACATCAGCTCATTTTTTCAGTTACATTCTATCTTCTTTAAAATAGTTTAAGATTGACAAAAAGTTGCACAAATAGTACAGAGCTCCCATAAACCTATAATATTTGATATTACCAAATACATTATCAAAACCAGACAATAATGTTGATACAATGCCATTAACTATTAATAAAGTAAAGAAGTTATTTAAAAAACCCCACAAAAACAAAAAATAAAAATGCCAACAACAAACCAGTCATTGGATTAGGGTTTTCTCTAAGGACCTCATTTTAACTTAATTATCTCTTTAAAGGACCTATTTCCAAATACAGTCACATTCTCATGTGCTGGGAGATAGTTCAACATA
Organism: Tonatia bakeri; assembly: GCA_004024845.1. Lineage (NCBI taxonomy): Eukaryota > Metazoa > Chordata > Mammalia > Chiroptera > Phyllostomidae > Tonatia > Tonatia bakeri. The sequence goes on along the minus strand of PVIA01008851.1, from coordinate 65,132 downwards.
CGAATTCAAAGGAGACACAACTCAGTCCTTAACAATACTCTTGCATTTTGCTTTTTTTTCCCCTTATGTTTTTTCCCTTTTGTTTTTTTTTCCAGTTTTTTTTCAAAAGGGAAAAAACTGAATAAAGTGATTTCTGCGAATCATTTTATGTCAGTTTATGAGATCATTCTTTATCATTTTTTTACAACTGAATAATAACTCCGTTATGTTTGTGTACCACAGTTAATTCATCAAATTTCCTTCATATGGTTATTGAGGTTGTTTCCAATATTCTGCAGTTCCTTCCATTGCTGCAGTGAATAATATGTGAATGTATTTTTGTGTTGTTGGTATGTATATTCAGAGTAAATTCTTAGAATGAGATTGCATATGCAGTTTGTTAGACATTACCAGATTCTCAGTTTTCTCTCATTCTTATCAGAAGTTTATTGGGCTGCTTTTTCCCACCTACAGTGTCTTTTAACACACTTTTATGTTTTCTCTGTCTTTAAAATCTCTGTGATGCATTTTGGGTAATTTTCCATCTCTAGCTTCCAAATTAGTAACTCTCTTCAGCTGTGTCTAATCTTCTGTTTTACTCATCCTTGAGTCTTTAATATAGATAACTTTTATGTCTTTGGAATTTCATTTTGATTCCAGATCTCTTCCTTCTTTTTAAATTTTGCTCTCTTCTTTCATTATGGCTTCTATTCCTTCTTTATTTTACCTTTAAAAAAACATCATCACCCAAACACATGTGTATTGATTTAGAGAGAGGAGAAGGGATGGAGAGAGAGGGAGAGAAACATCAATGTGAGAAACAGCAGTCAGTTGCCCCTTGTATGCACTCTGATGGGGGTCTGAACCCATAACCTAGGCATGTGTCCTGACTGGGAATCAAACCCGTGATCTTTTGATTTATGAGATGATGCTTTACCCAGATGAGTCAGTCACACTGGCCAGGGCTTTAATTATTTTACACATACTTAGTTTTTATCTCTTTCATATTTAATGACATTACATCTTGGCATGTCAGTTCTCTTGTCTGTTGCATTTGTGCCTTATTCCTTCATATTTCTTAGAATTTATTGTGATCTCATCTTGAACCGCAGGTTATAAAAGAATTTCTGTAGAGTGATTTCAGAGTACCTTCAGGAGTTCCAATAGTCTTAGAATAAATTTAATCTTATTTCTTGGCTTGGCTTTCTAAACCACAAAGGAGTACAAGTTTAGAGTTCACCCCTAGATGTAGTATAAGCCTGGGGATTTTAAGCAATCTTAGGTAACTTTTTTCCTCCTACCCATGGACATAGGAAGATGGCATACCTCTTAGAGCTCCTCCAGGTGAGAGAAGTTTTTCAAGTCCCCGTTTACTGAAAGGGCTGCTCTTTGAGGCTGTGTCTTGGTACTCTGCTCTAGTTCTCTACCTTGCCTAGGTCAGGAGCCCATTTTCTGTCTTCATGTGAGTATTGAAAGTCAGGTCTCCAACTGCTGGATTCTATACCTGGGTCCTGGATGCCCAGGAATTACTATGACTTTAATGCCAGCTTACTGTTATGGCTTTGAGTTCCCTCTATTTCTGTCTCCTTTGGGTTTGAAGATGGATATGCTTTTAGAACATCTTCATTGTTTTGTTGCATTTTATCTGGTATTTCTATGTGTATGTAGCAAGGTGGGAGAACAGAGCTTTCATCGGTTCTATCTACCATATTGCCAAATGTCAACATAATCTGATAGGTAAAGACATGTCCCTTCCTGTTCACTGTAAGGACCACACCAGTGGTGCTGGAGCCCCTATAGTAGGACAAACTGTGAGATTTGTGAGAAGGATCATCTGCTCAGGAGTCAGCAGGAAAGACAGCTTATATTCATGAGTGTATTGCACTTAAGAAAAGTTCAAATGACTTAAAATATGCATCCAGAAAAGCACACATATCTTGAAGTATACAGCTTGATGAATTATCTGGCTGAAGCCCACAGACCCACAATGTCAGTTCTGGGGGATTGTGATGACTATATCGTATTGAAAATATACCATTTATTTTGTAGGTAGAAACTGAGTGTTAGTGGCCTGGGAGAGAAGCCCTGACTTTGGATTAGAATCTTAATAATCTGGGTTCAAATCCTGGTTCTGCTGTTTATTAGCTCCATGACCTTTAGCAAAATATTGCACTTCTATAAGCCTCAGTTTCCCCATCTGAAAATGTGGGCATTGATCCTAACAGCCTAGTCTTACCAGACAGTTGGACTCAGGAAAATGTGAGGCATGCACATGTGGCGGAGCATAGGGCTGTGGCATGGGCAGAGGCTGCTGGTGGCAGCAGGGCAGTTTTTTGCTTATGTTTTATTTTGTTTGCAAGCAGTGAGGCTGCTGGGTCACAGCACATTCACCGTGTACCCTGCTCAGACAGGTGAGGGCATGTACCCCCTCCCTATATATACATGTGGTAAGAACCATTTCAGGAACTAGGGCTCTCCTAACTGCATATGACACTCTCCAGGTACCCATCTTCTTCCAAATTCAAAACTCATTTGTGTTTCTGTTAGGCTAGTGAGTGCCAAGGCTAGTGAGTGCCAAGGTTTGAGCCTAAATCTGGCACTTGCCATGATAATGATGGACTTTACCCTAGTGGCCTTCGGGTTGACATGACATCAGGGAAAGCTCATTAGCTTGGGCTGTAGCAGAAAGGAGACTAGGAGTGTCAGGGGTTCCAGAGGGGTGGCCTAGTGAGATGCCTTTGCCTCATGGCAGACCTGGCTTACCGCTTCACAGCAGGGCACTCAGAAGATCTGAGAAGCTGGCAGAGGGGTGTCTGGCTAGGAGTTTTGGAAACCAGGAACAGGGTCTTGTTTACTTCCCAGAGACAGGAAGGAGAACGCTGCTGGAGAGGGGGGTGGGCAGGGGAGGTGGGGTGGGCAGCAGTCACAAAGCCAAAGGAGGATCTCTTCCCAGATGGGGCTAGGTAGGGACAGTGGCAGACTGGGAGTCAGAGGCAGGGTCTTGGCCTGTAGCCCCACCCAGCCTGAGCTCCTGCCACTCACTGCACTCCTGCTCAGTCCCAGCTTCTTGCTTAAAAAAGAAAAAAAAAAGTAATTACATATATACAAGGTCAAGACAATCTAAAGAGTACAAGAGAGTGTCAGATGAGAAATAAAACTCCTTATACCCCTGTTCTTGCTCCCAGCCCTGCTTTCCAGGGGAATTGGGTTACCATTTTAACCATTTCTTTAGTTATTCTGGTCACCACTACCATCATTAGAGTGCTGAGATACCTTTCTTGATTCCCAAATTTGGGCTCTATCTCTGCAATGAGAAATGAGAAATGACAACAGACTGCTTTTCACCTGTCCTCCTGGTCTTTGGTGGCTGTATGAATGAAAACATCTATTGATCCTTTACTCCTGCACCCCAAAATATTCATCCTTTGCACTATACACATAGGCACCATGAACAGTCTTTCATACCCTTTCACATGCTACACACCTCCTTCCTGGATTTGTCATCATATGTGGGCATATGTGTTCTCCCAGCTCACCTGAGAGTATCACTGGGCAGGTCCCACAGCCTTCTCATGGCACAAAGCCAAGGTGGTAAGGAACACCTGGATGCCTGTAGGGAACAAATGTACAATCCTCCTGAAGGCCAAGTTCACAGCTTCTCGAGTGCTCCAGAGCATCCCCCTCTGTAATAGCCAGATGGTCTTTCCCAGTGTTTGACTGGTGGGTGGAAGTTGGAGGGGGACTGGGACTACAGGCAGGAGTAATTAGAGCTGTCTTCCTCACTGAGCATAGGCTCTCTTTCTGCCCTTGTAGGAGGTGTTTCGGCAGCACTGGGGGCTGCAGCTCCTGGCCCTGGTGGAGGAGGTGCTACCCCGCCATGGCAGTGGCTACCATGGAGACTGGCACATCTCCCTGAGCAAGCCCAGTGAGAAGGAGCAGCACCTTCTGATGACCTTGGTGGGCGAGCAGGGTGAGCTGGGGGGGGCACCCACAGGATAGGTATTGGCATATCTGGTGAGTGGGTCCAGGGGAGCAGTGGTAGGCAGGCCAAATTCTTAGAAGTTTCCTAAGGCCATGGGAGCTCTCCTGTAGAACTGTGGGAAAGTGCAGCCAAGAGCTTTTGGATGTGGGCTGGGCTTTTAGGATGACAAGATAAAGTGATGTTTGGACTCCCTAATTTAGGGTCTATGGGTACCAACAACCTGGGAGACAGGAAGAGAAAGAAGGTGAGAACATTAGGAATAGGAGGCAGAAGAGGTGTGGTTTCAGTACAGGTGCCAGACAGTTGTACTGTATACTTTGTAGTGGGATGAGAAGGGGTGTGTTTAGAATGAGCTTTAAGGAGCTGTGGAAATGACCTCCTGGTATCACAACTGTCACTTAGTAGGAACTCACTAAATTTTTTTAATGAGTAAACCGGTGGCCAACAAGCAGAGGAGAGTGGTCATGCATGCACCGTGAGATCTGAGTGTGGTCAGGAGTGGAGCTCTAGAGGAAGAAGCTCAGGCCAGAGGCTGTCCAAGAGACCAGGGGTCTGCAGGGCAAGTGCCTCAGTGGCCAAGGCTGTGCTGCTGCTGATGTCTCCCTCCAGGAGTGGTGCCTACTCAAGATGTCCTTTCCATGCTGGGTGATATCCGCAGGAGTCTGATGGAGGTAAGAGGGCAGGGATGAATTCTTCTCCTGTTCTTTAAAGTTGTAAGAGCAGGTCTGCCTGAAGACAGGAGGGCAGCCTGCACCATGTGGTGCAAAGGAGCAAAAAATAGACTCTTGCTCTTTAGCTCTTCCTTTCAGGTCTCCTAAGACACAGTTCCCATGGGAGAGACAGACTGTATGAGCACTTAACCACCAACTGCATTGTGCATGTGACAGCCAGGGGCAGAAAGGGGCCAAGGAGTGGGTGGTGATCAGGAAAGGACTCAGAGGGGAGAAGACCTCTGAGGGGCATTTTGACAGGTAGGTGGGAGGTTTTGGGGTAGACAGTGGGAAAAACACTATGTCTGGCCAAGGAACTGTTCAGAATCCTGATGGGCGGGAGCACATGCTGTGGCTCCAGAACCACAGGAGAAAGCACAAGAGGCCTGGGCATTTCTTTAGAAACCATGGGAGTAGGCAGTGCTCGACCAGCTGGGGTTGGAGGGCAGGGCTTAGGGCACAGCAGACAGCCATGCCTTCTTGAGATTCACCCATGACCAACATCTGGCCCATCCTGGAGACCTTGGCTGAGGAGACAGGCTGGCCCACCTGTGCAGAGTGGAGCAGAGCCATGGCCCATGGAGGGTCAGGCCCCCATTCCCTCCTACTCCTCATTCCATACCCCTTCTTGAGGGCAGTCATCATTTCTACTAAAATCCCTTCTACTCACTGTGAAACTCAGTGATCTGTCATCAGTCTTCCTCCTTGAGGGCTGTGCAGTATTGGACAACAAAGATGAGCTGTGCATGGCTGTGGTCCTGCCTCCTCATGTACTACACACAAGGTTGAGGGGTGAATTCTGTGGGGGTTCTGGGTTTTTTTTTATTAGCTTATTGAATGCTTACTGAGTGCCAGACTGTACTCTGTTCCTTTACCACCATCCCAGGGCTTTTGAGCATTAAGTAAGGCACCCTATTGAGTATTCTTGGTATTCCATTTAAGGTTAGAGCTGAAGCCCAGGGAAGGGCAGTAACTCCTCTGAGATTGCATGGCTAGTAGCTTTGGACCAGGCATAAATGACTCAAGACCCAGGTCTTTCACCATGATGCTGTATCTATATTAAGGGCTGTTCTGGTTATGAATGTTTGGGTTTGTGAACCCTGAGAGCTGGTAGGAACAGGCTGGCCTTGATATTCTTTTATAGACCTTCCTGCTCCTTCTCCCAGCCCCTGGCTGTTCTGGCTTTAATGGATACTTCATGCTGTCTGACAAGGCCAAAGGCATGCCAGGCCTTTGAGAGTATATTAGTGGGCATTTATCAAGTTCTATGAGGAAAAAATTGACAAGTTGTATCAAGTTCTATCAAGAAAAAAATTGACCCTTGATAACTTAAAAAGTCAATGGAGAAAAGTACTGGAAATATACAGGTGGTTCACAGAGACCAAAAGCTGACTACCTGGCATTAGATAGGGGAGTGCAAGGCAGAAAGGGAACTCCCAGCTCACTGCACCAGGAACCAGGAAACAGTACCTTCACCCTGGCACCTATCTTCTGAGGAGGGTGTCTCACCTTCTTTGCTCCCTTTCTGCCTGGATGCTGATTTGTGGAGAAAACATCTGCTGGGCTGGGTCAGGGCACAATGCCTCTGGGCCAGAGAAAACAGGCCCACCCAAGACAACCTGCAATGTGGGAATGGGGCTCAGCAGGTGAATGCCACTGGTGACCACTCCAGTGGGAAAAGGAAGCTAAAAGCTGGGGGTGGCCCATGATGTGGGCTCTCCCCAGCATCCATTGCACTGTCTGTGTCTCATGAAGACTAGGTTAATACTAGAATATCCTACCCCCAAGGTGGAAGCTGTGTCTTAGGGGCCTGAGCCTGTGGTGGTATGTGGGGGAGGATGTGTGGCAAGAGGATCACAGCTACCTTTGTCTGTTTTTTATTTTTATTTATTTATTTTTTTAACTGGTGGGACAGGTATGGGAACTCTGTCAAGTCTGGATCATGCCTGACAGCATGGGAGGGCAGTCTCAATGGGGGTCAGGGCCACAACTAGGTGGATTTAGAACCAGACTTCTGTCACAACTAGGTCAGGGTCAATCAGAGCCATGGTGTGGATGTCAGGGGGAGGCAGGGAATGGAGATTTGGGTGGAGAGGCTTGGAGCTGCCCCCAGGTGAACAGGGTGGGCATAGGGCAGAGAGAATCACTCATGAACACAGGTCCAGACCTCTAACAGAGCTTCAGGAGCCAGGAGTGTGCCAGCTCCTCCTCACAGCTTGTCCCTGTTCCTAAGATCCCAACCCCATGGCCCCATGTCGGGGTGGGAGCCATGGCATCCCAGGACCTCAGCTGAGGAGCCTGGCCCCTCCCAAACCCAGATTGGCATCCAGAACTACTCCACGACAAGTAGCTGCCAGGCCCGGGCCAGCCAGGTGCGTAGTGACTACGGGACGCTCTTTGTGGTGCTGGTGGTCATCGGTGCCATCTGTGTGATCATCATCATTCTGGGCTTGCTCTACAACTGCTGGCAGCGCCGGCTGCCCAAGCTGAAACATGTGGTGAGTGTGGGGGTGGGTGGGGCAGAGGTCCTGGCCTGGGGACAGTGCTGGTAGAGATGGAAGTGCCCAGCAGACTTGTCATCTTTATCTCATGTGGGCTGGCAGTAGTTGTCCTGGGATGGAGTACTGTAGGTGAGGCCACCTGTCCAGGGTTCACATCTTAGATGACCTTCTGTATAGGGCACTAGCCCCAACCACAGGAGTCCTTCATGGCATCAACCCGTCCTGTGGTAGAGTGGCCCTGCAGGCCTGAGCTCATCTCGGGAGGTCTCACCAGAGAAGCCCTAGTTCAGCGTTCAGCACTGCCCAGCGGTCAAGAAAATACTCCCCACAGAGGAGAGGGCAGGGCAAGACTTCCATTTTTCCCAGGAGTCCCATAAGGTATTTTTATAAGGAGGATATTGGGAGGGGTCTGCTGGTGTTCTGGAGGCCACAGGCTTGTTTAGTCAAAGGATCAGTAGAATTATTTTAAGAAAGGAGTTGGGCTGTGGAAACATAACAGAAAGGAAGTGTCATCTGTCAAAGGTCGTTGGGGTTCCCTGTGTGGGGTTTTACAGACTAGGGAAGGCACAATGAAGTGACTTGTTCAAGGTCACCAGCTGGGTCGACGGGACACTAACAAGCAACTGGTGGGTTGTTCAGAGGTGGGGGCGGTCTGGACCGGGGTGGAGGCGCTAGCCCAGCAGCCTGGTCCCGGTCCGCAGTCACACGGTGAGGAGCTGCGCTTCGTAGAGAATGGCTGCCACGACAACCCCACACTGGATGTGGCCAGCGACAGCCAGTCGGAGATGCAAGAGAAGCATCCTAGCCTGAACGGCGGCGGGGCGGTCAACGGCCCAGGGGGCTGGAGTGTGCTCATAGGGAGCAAGCGGGACCCGGAGGACTCCGACGTGTTCGAGGAGGACACGCACCTGTGAGGGCATGAGCCCCCTGCGTCAGCACAAGCAAGATGGACTGGGACTCACAGTAGCGCCCCCTCCCTCCGTCCTAGCTGCCGCTCCCCCACAGCCTGGTTTCCCCCACAACCTTGTTCCGGTGCTGGCTCCTCCCGCTTCCCCCTCACCCCAAATAGCCTTGGCATAGTCCTCCCCAACCCCACCCGATGTCCTGAGGGGCCAGCCCAGGACCCTCCATTAAAACCGCTTGGAGCCCACGCTGGGCCCAGTCTGTCCGCCTGCCCGACTGGTTTTTGCTGCGGGGCGGTTGGGGCTGTGGGAACTTGAGGGTGGGGTGAGTACGAGGGAGGAGTGGGATGGCGGGTGTCTGTTTATGTCGGCTCGGGAGGGTCAAAGTCGCTGCTATCTTCGCTGCCTGTGGCCAGTCCACGCGCACCCGCTGTCAGTGCCATAGATAGCAGCGCCTGCCTTCTTAGCCAGCTGTGAGAAGTGTAACGTGGGACTATTGCAGTGAGGACCCCGCAGCCCCGAGAGGGTGTGACACTCCAAGATTGCCTTCAGCCCCTGGCATGCAGGGGACGGCTCTAGGACAGGTTGACCCCTCGGCACCAGCACCCGACCCACCACAGACCACTCGCCTACAGGCCGCCGGGGTCACAGTAGCCTTACAGATGGAAGTGTGGGAACAGGGTGGTCCCAAAGGACTTCTTGGAGGAGAAGACTGCCGCAGAGCCCTGCAGGACAAGTGGGAGGAGAGGAGGTTCACCCTCAGAGTACTTGAGGCTGAGGTCAGACTAGGGGCAGGCCTGGGACTCCCAATCTGTTTCCTCTCTCTAATGCCTGTGGATCTGGCGTTGGGAAAACATGGGCCCACAATCAGCCTCTGGTCATCGGAGATTAGGAAATTAATTAATGCAGCTAAAGCACATATGAAGCTGAAATCGCTATCTCCACAGCTCTGGCGGGAGTGGAGAGGGTGCCCCATTGGGATGTGAGGCACCTCTTTTACTTGGCCCTTCCTTCCCCATTAGTTATTCCCACAGCTCCCCTGGGCCACTCTCTCTCATCAGGTGCCACCTGGGAGTTAGTAGATAACTCCCAAAGCTGAATGCTACTCAGCATTCCCTGCTCCAACCTGGATAACCCTCAAGGCTGCCCTGCTCAGTGATGGCTCCATCACCATCCATGATGACCTCCTTGCCTCGACATTGCATCACCTGTTGTACCTTTCTCCTGACTTCCACTTTCTAGAATGTGTCTACTTCTTAGCATACTTCCATACCACCAGGATGCCTACAGGCAGCTTCCTCCTTGGTCTCCCTGCCTACAGCCTCCCTAAGTCACCAGAGGGTCCTGGCTGAAGCAGAGCCCCCATCATCTCCTCTCCGAAATGCCTGCAGGCCAGAATCTCAGCCTCTTCAGCTCTGGGTCCTGGCCTCTGATGCTCAGGGTCTGCCTTTTGTGTTCCCATCTCCACACCATATCTGTGCTGGTGTGTCTGTCACCTGCCTTACCTGAGGGAGGCTTCCTTCAGCCAAAAAATATCTCTCCTCCTTCTACTTCCATGGATCTCCCCTCCCAGACTATGAGCCTGCATTGACCCAGGCTCTGACCTCCCTTCTCCCTGTCTAGGTACCTGCTGGAGCAGTGAGATGTGGATGCGAATGTATGTGACAAGTGGGACACCACCCCCTTGTGAGTGTTAGCTGGGTGGGTGCTCAGGGTAGATGAAGCTGCTGCTTCAGTCCTGACAGCTGCCTCCTGGTACTCCTTCCTTCTCCACCTCAGGTGGAGCTGAGGAGCTGGTACTCTACCTTCTGGCCGTTGGTGAGGGAAGGCAACAGGGGCCGTGGATATGTGTGTACATGTGTACAAGTGCTATAAGGCATGTGTACACATTTGCAAACAGCCTTGAGTCCTCTCTTCACCTCACTGTACACCCAGCCAGCAAGTACTGTTAGCTCTACTTTCAGAACCTATTGTCTGCTTTGTCCACCTCCCATCTCTGCTCCTCCTGCACATCCCAGCTCCCCCATCTGCCCCTGGACCATCTTTCCCTGGATGTAGTGCCAGCCTCCTCACTGGTCTTATGGCTGCCTCTTCTGCTCCATCTACAATCCTCTGATGGCTTCTTAATGTGTTTAGTGTAAAAATGTGATGCCTTTCTTTGCTTGGGGGCTGCTACATGACCTACTTCTCCCTTTCTGGCCTCTCTTGTTTGGCTTTCCCATGTGCTCCCTGTTCCAGCCATACTGGTCTCCTTTGTGCTGCTCCAAGTTTGTGCTGCCTCAGGGCTTTTGCACTTGCTATTCTTCCTGGTTAGACTGCTTTTTCCCAGATCTTTGCATGGCTGACTCACTTCATTCAGGTCTCTGCACATTGTCACTGCCACAGTACCCTTCCATGGTCTCCCTCTGTGGTAGCTATTGTCACTGTCACCCTTCCTCTTGCTTTGTTTTTCTTCATAGCACCTGATATCATTTGTTAATATGTTTATTGTCCTTCTGCCCCACTAAATGTCACTTCAGTGAGAACAGGGACCTGTCAATGGCAGTGTCCTCAGTGCACAGAACAGGGCCAGCCTCTCAGCCTACTCTGTTTTGTGTAGTCTGTGGTATGTGTGAGTGAATATGTGTGAGTGTACAGGGCTTTGCCTGTGTGCCTAAGCGCTAGGATCAGAGTAGGCCCAGGGTCATTTAGGAATGCTTCCCCAGGGTATATGGATCCTACATATGAAGAGGAGAAGAGGAGGAGAAAGATGAAAATTAGGATTTCCCCAAGCCCCTCCCCAACTATATAGCATGCAGCCCCATGGCCCCACTGTTCCCAGGAGCCCACTGCAAGGCCAACACCTTCCAGAATGAATGCTGCTTCTATGGAAGTGATACCATCCACTGGGCCCAGCATAATTAAAAGCAAGTGACAGCCTCTTGCAGGAAGTGGGGCTAGGACTACTGTGACTACTCCCTACAGTAGTGGATGGAGCACAGGGCATGTGGATGGCCTTTGCCTAGTGGGTCTGAGGTGGGTGTGGCCTGCATGGGGCTGAGGGCTCTCCTACAGGATGGGATGGAAGACTGGAGTGGTGAGACTAAGGAGAGGTGTTCTCCATGGTGCACAGAAAGCCCTCCTGAGCCCATCACTGCATCATGGGTGCATGCAGTGCCTACTTCACCAACATACTGGACAGCAAATGGAAGGGCAAGAGCATCATGGACCTCAGGCACCCACTGGTACATCTATCCCTGGGGTGGGGTAGCAGAGGGACAGCAGGGGGCTTGTGCTGGGCCATGCTTCTAACCTTCCTTCCTGGCTGTCTCTTCCTGAAGATCAACCCTGTGGTCTTTGGGGCCCTGCTGCAGTAACTATACACAGTGATCCCCCACCCCCAGGCCAGGGTTGAGCAGGCAGTGTGGAGGCTGTGTTTCTGTCCAGGAGCGTACCCAGCAGTGGCCTTGAGCTGACCTTTTACTGCCTGGTGCTTTGTCCCCTGCAGTGTGAGTCAGTTCCAGTTGCCTCTTGGGTTGGGTTAGCAGACAGTGAGCTGGTATATCTGACGAGGAAGAGCTTGTTTCACCCATAAACTAAGCTCCCCTCTTGTTTGTTCTGGGACCTGTAGAACTCAGGTACTAGCTCTCATGGGAAAGTCAAGGCAGGATGTAGGCCCAGAAGTCCCAGTCCTGCAGCCAAGTGGCTGAGAAGGAGGGACGACTTATGAAACTCTACATGCCAATGTAGTATACTTTTAATGGCCCCTCTCAGGCCCTGAGCTTCCCACACTGCTCCCAGGCCACATGGATGTCAGTGTGGAACATAGTGACTGTCAGCGCTTGGCCAAGCAGTGCCACCTACTGGATCAAAGACCTGGAGGCCAAGTACAGGGTAGTGTCTGAGTTCAGTGTGTCTAGGCTTTGGGGTCCAGGGCTTTGGGCAGGAACTGGCAGAGCCAACCTAACTCCCTGAGGCTGTGTTGTCTCCTCTGCAGTGGCATCCATGCCAGGCACTTACAAGTATGTGAAGGTTCTGAGCATTAGGCTCCCCAACCAGAGGACTCCTGGCTCTGGCAGGTCCTGGTTCTACTGGCTGTCTGCACCCTACACCTGTAGCTCCTACTAAGCACACAGGGGCTTGGGGCTGGAGCAGGTGGACAGAAGATGTGTCTGGGCACTGGGCTGTGGTGGGCAAGCCCCATGTTTAGGTTCAATTTCTTGTGTAGCCTTGAGCCAATCACTTCCCTTTTCTGAGTCTAGTTGTACACTGTTGTTTGTCTTGTATTTAAATATGCAAACAGGGTGGCAGTCCATGCCTCCCGGCAAATGCAAAGGATCAAGGCAAAGTAGGCTCTTGGCGGAGGCCAGCCTCTCTACCTTCTCTCACTTGCTCTAATGTTATCTCCTCTTACATCTTCCAAGGTGTCTTGGGGAGTTACTCTTCCTTTTTCCTGACGTCTTCAAAATCTTTCCTAATATTTGCTCCTGAGTGGAGGGCTTCAACTTCCTCTGTCACAAGGTGATGTCCAACCCACTCCCTGCATTAAGCCCTGGGCCAGCTCCTCTGGGCACAGCCCTGGCCCTGGCCTTGGCCTTCCCTAAGCCTAGCCTTCCCCAAGCCTTCTTTTCTGGCCACAGTGACTACTTCCAGGCCCTGTTGGATAACCACTTCAGAGAAAATGAGGGGCTGAAGGCCATTGGTGACCTTCCGGCCATCACCCTGAATCTGGCCCTGCATCTTCACCCATGTGTTCTATCTAATACACACACAGCAGCCAAGCCAAGGTGCAGGCTGGGGTGGGCTGTGTACTCTGTGCTAGGGGAAGGAAGCACGATGGTCAGGACAGGCACACAGCCCATGTCACTATGGGGCTTTAAGGGTGTGCCCAGGTCCTGACTGGCTTTGAGAGACAGGATTTCCATGTGGCTGGAGAGGAAGTGTGGGGGCCATTTGCATTTTTCTTTTAGGTGGAGGGGGCCTTGGTAGGTTCTAGAACAAGAATGAGTGACAACACCCATGTCATGAGCACATGACACATCCCCAACTTCTTCAACCAGAGGATAGTAACCCTGGATTCCCACAACAGTGAGGATCTCTGAGCCTCCTGACTGTAGTTTGCTGCATACTCCTTGGGTTCTCTATCTCCTGTCTTCTGTTTTCTCACTGCCTCCCTGTATCTTCACCTGCTCCAAGGCCTCCCTAATACAAGGCAATATGGGTGGCAGCAGATAGTGCCAAGAATGTTCTTTGCCAGGGTGTGTGTGTGTTTGTGTAAAGGCCACTGTACACATGGTGACTTCTGCAAGAAAGAAGTTTGTCTTCCTTTCATGTGGAGGTGAGTATCCCTGGGCAGGCAGCTTGCTGGTTATTCATTCCACCTTGGGCTACAGGCCATATCTAACCTGTTTGTCAATAATTTTTTATGGAAACTACAACTGCAACCATTCATTTCTGTACTGTCCATGGCTGCTTTTGTACAATGACAAAGCTGAGCAGCTGTGACAGAGACCCTGTGGCACACAGTATTTACCACATAGCCTTTTAGAGAATCCCTCCTACCTCCTTATTTAATTTCTCCTATAATGTAGTCCAGCTCTCTGGACCCTGCCACCTAGCATCCAACTTGGCCCATCCTACCCCAGGAAGCTTTGCCACCCAAAGGGCAGCTTCTTAATGACTCAGAGCAAGGACTTCGGTTCCAAATCTGGTTTAACTCTGGGTTAGTCCCCCACAGAGCTGTGCGATCTTGGGTTAGTTACTCAATTGCTTTATACTTCAATTTCCTCTTCCAGAAAATGCAGATACTGATAGTTGTTACCTCTTAAGGTCTTCTGTGGTTGAATGTGCATATTGCCAGTACAGTGCCTAGCAAAAGTAAGCACTTTGCACACGACCTGTGATGGGTTAGCAGAGGCTCTGTATTCAGTCTGCTTCCTGTGTCCATCCAAAGTCTGGACCGGAGCTGAGCACATGATCTCTTCCAGCATAAGGTATAACTATGGCTATGCTCTAAATACCACAGCTTCTATAGGTGGGAGGGAGCTGGTAAATAGTTACTTCCCCTCCATAAGTAGAGTCTCTGCCTTAGTTTTACCAAAAGCAACTTTTGTCAGTTTTCTGACAGTGTTTAAAGGCTGGCATGATTGTCTGCAGCTCACAGGGCAGCTGAGGCACAGAGGTGAAGTGATTTGCCCAAGATGCCACAGCTAGAATTTCCTAGCTCATGTCTGTATGATTCAGAGCTCAGGCTCTGCTCTGCCTGAGGCATGGGAACCCCAGGTTCTTGTGTTCTTTTTGGTAGCAGTGATATCAGCAGGGATCCAGGCCAGGCACCTGGCATGGGTAGGGAGCGTCTGCTCTGCCTGAAGCCTCCAACCTCTCTCCCCAGCAGGTCCCAACTTTACAGCTGGGACCCTGAGAGGTCTTGGTGACCTCGAGGTGCACCCTCCCTCACCCTCATTTCACCACAGCTTCCCCCACCCCACTGCAAAATGTGGCTTATGATGTGCTGAGGATGACAAACATATAGCTGTTGCTGGGTCTGAAACAACTGTGTGACTGCAGTCTGGCCCAGCTGCTGGATGAGGATACCATTGTTGGCATGTGTAGGTGTGTGGCCTGTGGCCAAGCTATTCTGCCTCGTAGGCCTTGAGGACCAATGCAATGAGTACATGGCCGAGGTTATCAAGATGGTGGGTTAGTGTAAGCTTTGTGGGGGGCAGGCAGTGGTCAGTGGTGGGCAGCGGGCATGCCCTGAGCTAGTCTGTTCACAGCTGGTAGAGGAAGAGGAGTTCTCAGAGGCTGTGAAGGAGGATGTGGTGGCTCTGGTGGCTGGCAGAAGCTGGGATCTATCCTGCTGATAGATGATATCTGCTTCTACATGTCCAGCATGGTGTTGATCTACAGCAACATCAAGGTGATGCAGCAGCAGCTACATGCTCTTGAGGACCTGTTGGTGTCTACTGGCCTCAACTGCTGACTGTCACTGGGTTAAGGGCTCCCTTTGGACTGCACATGTGTTCTGGTCAACCATGTGCTCCCTGGTGTGCTTGAGGACCCCAGGGAGGTTCACCTAGATAAAAGCTTCCTCCCCCAGTTCACAAACCAGCCCCCAATGCCCTGGGGTTGGCATCACTCAGGGAAACTTGGAGTGGGATCTCTTAGCCTTCCTACCCCAGAACCCTCTCCCCACTCCAGCCTGGTTCTCCCTGGCTGCTTGCTTCCTAAAACCAAGTTGCCTTCTTTTATTTTTTTCTTTTTAAAAATTTTATTTTAATCATTTTTCCTTCTTTTATTTTTTGTATATTTTATTGATTATGCTATTACAGTGGTCCCATGTTTCCCCTCCCCTTTATCCCCCTCTGCCCCGAACTACCCCTCCCTTCAGCATTCCCCCTCCTTAGTTCATGACTATGGGTGTATATATAAGTTCTTTGGCTTCCCCATTTCCTATACTATTCTTAATCTCCCCCTGTCTATTTTGTGCCTTCCAATTATGCTTCTGATTCCCTGTATCTTTACCCCCATTCTCCCCAGCCTCCTTTCCACTGATGATCCTCCACATGATTTCAATTTCTGTGATTCTGTTTCTGTTTAGTTGTTTGCTTAGTTTGTTTTTATTTTTGTTTTTTTTTTAGGTTCAGTTGTTGATAGTTGTGTTTGTTGTCATTTTACTGTTTTCATTTGTTGTCATTTATAGTTTTGATCTTCTTCTTTTTCTTAGATAAGTCCCTTTAAAATAATAAAATAATAATAATCATATAATAAGGGTTTGGTGATAATGAACTCCTTTAACTTGACCTTATCTGGGAAGCACTTTATCTGCCCTTCCATTCTAAATGAAAACTTTGCTGGATAGAGCAATCTTGGATGCAGGTCCTTGCCTTTCATGTCTTTGAATACTTCTTTCCAGCCCCTTCTAGCCTGCAAGGTTTCTTTTGAGAAATTAACTGGTAGTCTTCTGGGAACTACTTTGTAGGTAACTTCTCCTTTCCTCTTCCTGCTTTTAAGATTCTCTCCCTATCTTTAATCTTGAGTAATGTAATTATGATGTGCCTTGGTGTGTTCCTCCTTGGGTTCAACTTGTTTGGGACTCTCTGAGGTTCCTGGACTTGCGTGTCTGTTTCCTTTGCCAGATTAGGGAAGTTCTCCATCATTATTTTTTTCAAATATGTTTTCAATTTCTTCATCTTCCTCTTTTCCTTCTGACACCCTTATGATTCAGATGTTGGAATGTTTAAGGCTGTTCCAGAGGTTCCTAAGCCTCTCCTCATTTTTTTGAATTCTTATTTCTTCATTCTGTTGCAATAGAATGTTTATTTCCTCCTTCTGTTCCAAATCTTTGATTTGAGTCTCAGTTTCCTTCCTTCACTTTGGGTTCCCCGTATATTTTGCTTTATTTCATTTTACATAGCCTTCACTTCTTCCTTTATTTTGTGACCATACTCAATCAATTCTGTGCGCATCCTGATTATCAGGGTTTTGAACTGTGCATCTGATACTTTAACTATCTCTTCATTATTTATTTGCATTTTTTTTGGCTCTTAGATCTGTTCTTTCATTTGGGCCATATTTCTTTGTTTAGGTGCACATTGTAAAGGCCAGAGCCCCAGACAAGCCTCTTTGCTGCATCGTAGCACTGTATGTGGGGGAAGAGTCAGAGAGGGAACAATGTCACTTGCTTGGCTCTCACTCCACTTTCAGTCACTTCCCTCACTTCCCACAAGCAGACTGTAGCCTTTCAAGTGCCGATTCCCAAATAGGTGGGCTTGTGTACATTCTAGGACCCTGTGGGTCCCTCCAATGGACTATCCTGTGAGATTAGGAATTTCTCCTGCTGCCATAACCCCAAAGGTTTTTATAGCCAGAGACTTTGAGTCTTTAGTTTCCCGTGGTGGAACCCTGGGTTGTGCAGGCTGTCTTGCTCCCCAGTTGTTCCTCCCATCTTATCTTAATTCGAATGTGGGATATTTCAGTCCACCATCTGCTTCTCCCACCCCAGTCCATCAACTGCCACCTTTTTGTGCATCTTTGCTGCCTTGGCTTCCTGCCTCCACCTCTCCTACCAGTCTGGATGAATGTTTCTTTAACTCCTTGGTTGTTGGACTTCCATACAGTTGGATTTTCTGCAGTTCTTGTTTTTTCTTTTTAAATTGGTTGTTATCTTTCTTTTGACTATTTGAGGAAGTCAAGCATATCTACCTATGCCTCCATGTTGACCAGACACCCAGTTCCCAAGTTGTCTTCTTGACAGGGGAACTCTAGAGTCAAAGATTTTAGCCTTAGTTAATAGGCCTAAGTGATTAATGCATGTGGAAAGCTGTTATTCCAGGAACTGGAATGCATGGCCACAATGACTCCAGGAGGTCCACAAGCAATTCAACCTTTTGTACCCCAGGAGGTCTGCAAGCCATGTAGATGGTATCTGAGCCATTGTGTTGCAAGGGTGGGGGATGCAGATGAAGAATTGATCAACAGATAAAGAAGTACTAGGAAATTTGCTGTTATCCAATTAACCTTTTTCCAAACCCCTTACCTACCTTTCCTTCTTATAAAAAGGTAGGCTTGAAATGAGATGTTAAGATGGTTTTTGAGGGTATATAACCCACTGTCTTCTTATGTTACCAGCCATCTGAATAAAGTACCCATAAAAATTCAAAACTTGTCTCTACTTATTGGCTCTGGTAGTGACAGACAGCATGATCACTGATCTCCAGTTTCATATTCAGGTGACCCAGATAGGACATCTTCAAGAGTCTCTGCTAACTGGCTATTTGGTATGGAGTCCCATTGGCTGCCTGGATTGATGGGCCCTAGTGCATGGATTTGGAGACTCCCTAGAAGTTGCCAAGTGATTTCATTTGGGGATTCTTCTCTGATTCTCAGCACCCCATATCACCTTCACTTGCAATTGAATCACTAAGCTTTCTGGTTTGGGATTGCAGTCCCATTTAATTAAGGTGGTTTCTGGTTTATAGAGTTCTATCTGGTAAAGAGGTGCATTCCGGTTTAATTAAGTTGCCTTCTGGTTTGTGTGCTATTACAGAGCTCTGGTAGAATATCATGGTGGGGTAACCTCTGTTCTGGGAAACAGCCCTTTGGGGTGAATTCTGGGTGAGTGGTTGATCTATGCTTATGATCTAAGAAAATGATTTTTTATTGTAATGCTGCTTGGCTTATGTATAATCTGGATTTAGGAGAATGTTAGATGATGAATGGGTCTTTAAACTACTGTACTATATTGCATTTAGAGTTGTTTTGTCAAAGATCAGAGGAATGGGAAAATGGCCCAGAGTAAAAAGAATTTGCCTATGGCAGACAGCAGAAGCTCAGAAGAGAGGGACCAGGAAGATAAGGATGGCTGCTGTGAACATTGTCAGGGCTCCCATAGTCCCTCCAGCCCTGGAGAGTCCTCCTCCTAACTTGGGTGAGGGAGCCAAAGGAGGTGAGCCTGAACTTATCTCTCCATCTCAAACCTATTAGGGAACCAAATTTGGTGGATGACAAGCTCCTACCAGGACAGAGCAATCATATTGCAAGGGAAAAGGGCACTGTAAAAATAACCAAGGAAAAGGAGGCCAGAGTCTGAGAATTCAGGTAAAACTGACAGTGGGAGGACAAATTGTAGACCCTTTTGATTGATACCAAAGCAACATATTTTGTGGCCCTTAGACCTCTAGCTGAACTGTAACTGGAATTTCTGGAAACCCTGAAAGCCAATGTTCCTTGAAGACATTAAGAATGTTCTGTGGGAGATATGTTTTTTCTCCCCTGGGATTTGTTGATGAAACTCTGAGCTCAAATTACTTTCTCTCCAGAAGAATGGCAGCTCCACCTACAGGTCTCTCCAGAGCATGCCAGCATTTTCTTATGAAACTATGGGAAGGAGGAAAGCAATGCTCACCATAAGAAATTGAGAATCAGGTAAACACCATTGTGTGGGCTGCTGGAAGTCCAGGGAAGGCTAAGCAGCCTCCTTTGTTAAAGTTGACCTCAGACCAGGGGCAGGGACTCCATTAAGAGGCAGTATCCCTGCAAAAGGAGGGCCTAGAGGGAATACTCACAATAATTGAGAAGGTTCAAGAATTTGGACTTATTTTTCCCTGCCAGTCCCTCTATAATACAAGATTTAAAGGCCATAAATGATGTACAGAACAGCATATCCTGGACAGTCTCTGGTGTTCAGTATTGGACTTAAAAGATGATTTCTTTTGCATGCCAGTTGACCAAGACTCTCAATCATTGTTTGCTTTTGAATGGCAGGACCTGGACTCTCAGGGAAAGACTCTACTGCTGGACAGTCTTACCACAAGGGTTCAAGAAATGGCCTACAATTTTTGGGAAGACCTTGAGCTAGAGCTGAAAAGATCTAAAACTAGAAGGAAGAACTCTGTTACAATATGTAGATGTGCAATTTAACTAATACTATAGGTACATTGAACCATTTGACATCTTGTGGCTATAAAGTATCAGCACAGAAGGCCCAGATTTGCCAACAAGCAGTAAGGTTTCTTGGGTTCCTGCTCTAATCTGGCAGGAGTCTTATTGGGCTTCTCAAAGGAACTAGATCAAGTTCCAGCCAAGATGGAGACATAGGTAGAAACCCTTAGCTTCCTTGCACAACCAAAAGGAGGATAACAACCAATCTTAAATCAATAAATAACCAGAAGCACCAAAAAAATCAAACTGCATGGAACTCTGATAACCAAGGAATTAAAGAAAAAATCAACCAGAATAACCAGCCAGTAAGGGGGCGGACTGTGCTGGCCAACTCAGAAAAACTGCAGTGAGGCAGCAGACAGGGCAGGTGGGGTCAGCTGAAGGTGAAACTGAGACTCAGAGTTGACTGTGGATTATAGTGGTTGCCCTGGTTGGTAAAACTCCCAGTCTCAATGGAGAATCCAGCTGGGAAGTGTGCTAGAGACAAGCTGGAGAGCTGCATTGTTCCCTCTCTGGCCCCTCCCCCAAGGCAGCACCACAGCACAACAAAGAGGGTTGTTCTGCTCTGGTGAATACCTAAGGCCTCACTCCCTTACAACCTATCAGCTGCACCAAGACAAAGAAATATGAGAGAACAGTGCAAAACCTCAGAGAGAGAAATAAGTGATAAGGAGATAGCCAACCTATCTGATGGAGAATTTAAAGCCCTGGTAATCAAAATGCTCACAGAACTGATTGAGCTTGGTCAAAAAATGAAAAAACAAAGTGAAATAAAACAAAATATTCAGAAAACCAACAGTGACAGGAAGGAAACCAGGACTCAAAACAACAATTTAGAATAAAAGGACAAAATAAACATCCAACAGGAACAGAATGAAGAAACAAGAATTCAAAAAAGTGAAGGGAGTCTTACAAACCTCTGGGACAACCTGAAACATTCCAATACCTGAATCATAGGGGTGCCAGAAGGAAAAGAAGAAGACGAAGAAATTGAAAACATATTTGAAAAAAATAATGATGGAGAACTTCCCTAATCTGGCAAAGGAAACAGACACACAAGTCCAGGAACCTCAGAGAGTCCCAAACAAGTTGAACCCAAGGAGGAACACACCAAGGCACATCATAATTACATTACTCAAGATTAAAGATAAGGAGAGAATCTTAAAAGCAGGAAGAGGAAAGGAGAAGTTACCTACAAAGTAGTTCCCAGAAGACTACCAGTTAATTTCTCAAAAGAAACCTTGCAGGCTAGAAGGGGCTGGAAAGAAGTATTCAAAGACATGAAAGGCAAGGACCTGCATCCAAGATTGCTCTATCCAGCAAAGTTTTCATTTAGAATGGAAGGGCAGATAAAGTGCTTCCCAGATAAGGTCAAGTTAAAGGTGTTCATCATCAGCAAGCCTTTATTATATGAAATGTTAAAGGGACTTATCTAAGAAAAAAGATCAAAACTATGAACAGCAAAATGACAACAAACTCACAACAATCAACAAATGAACCTAAAGGAAAAGAAAAACAATGAAAACAAAAACTAAGCAAACAATCAGAATAGGAACAGAATCAGAGAAATGGACATCACATGGAGGGATTTCAGTGGGGAGGGGGAAGGGAGGAATGGGGGGGAAAGGTATAGGGAAGAAGAAGCATAATTAGTTGGCATAAAATAGACAGGGAGAGATAAAAAATGGTATAGAAAACAGAGGACTCAAAGAACTTATATGTACAACCCATGGACATGAACTAAGAGGGGGAATGCTGGAGGGTTGGCGGATGCAAGGTGGAGGGGGGAGGAAGGCGGAAAATTGGGAAAACTATAATAGCATAATCAATAAAAAATACTTTTAAAAAGAGAAACTAGATCACACTGTCCAAGGGTGGCCAGCATGCTTGAGCAGTGTAGCAGCCAACTGTGAGCTTTTATAGGAAGGTGGAAAGTGTTCCTTGGTACAGCCTATCATCATTTATGTACCCCAACAAGTATTAAGCCTGCTAGAGCAAAAAGGAAATTTGTGGCTCACTGCTGGAAGAATGGGCAGGTACCAAACAATTCTTGACAATCCCAAGGTCTCCCCTGAAACTAATCCATTCACAGGGCCATCCTCTAGAAGAGGCAGACTGGACTCTATATACAGATGGAAGCAGTTATAGGGACAAAGGGAACAGAAAGGATGGGTATATCATTGTGACTCTTGAAGGAAAAGTAGAGGCCAAGGCCTTATGCCAGGAACCTCTGCTCAGAAAGGTGAACTGATTGTATTAAAAAGAGAGTGAGGTGTATACTGACTCAAAGTCCTGGAATTTCTAAAGTCATATGTAAAACAAAAGCTAGATGTATTGTGTGCCAGAAGAACAACTCCAAGACAGATCCCCATCAGAAGAAAGAAGGCAAACAATACCAAGGACAGTTCCTGTTTGAAAACTGGCGAGTAGGCTTTAGCCAGATACAGAGGGCCTGAAGATGGACATACAGTATTTGTTAGTCTTTGTTGCTACCTTTTCAGGAGACCTATCCTACTAGAACAGAGAATCCTCAGAGGCAATGTAAGCCTTACTGAAGGAAATAATTCTTCCCTTTAGCCTACCTAGCAGCATCCAGAGCAATAATGGAGCTGCTCTTATTTCAGAAATTACACAGAACGTTGGTAAATTTTTAGGAATCAAGTGTAAACTCCACATGGCATGGAGACCTCAGGCTTCGGGAAAGTAGAGGGGATTAATTACACCATAAGAAAAATGTAGCCAAACTCTGTCAAGAAGCTCATCTCCATTGGGATCATGTTTTACATATTGTTCTGCTCAGGATAAGGGTGGCTCCTGAAAGTGGGATTCAATTGAGTTCTTATGAAATTATGAACTATGTACAACATTTAAGTCAGACCTTAACTGTGATTAATGATTTTATCTGTATTAGAGATATCTTCCCCACAGGTTTGCTACATTCCTTTCAGCCTGGAGATAAGGTGCAACTTAAGACACTGAAGATAATATCCCCAGAAAGCCAACTAGAAGAAAAGTAGACTGGAACATATGCTGAACAAACTTTCATTCCATGTGTTGTAGGTGTTTGTACTCCCCAGGAAAGATAACTGGGGACCTATGGTTACTCTAAAGGATAGGGACATGTTTTCTTTAAAAATGCGAATGTAGCCCCAGATGGAAATGTGCAACTTTTGTCAACTGTACTAAAAACTGTTTTAGATGAACTGCAATGACTCCTCTAATGTTTATTATGCCTTTAGTCATGTCAAATAGCCTGTAGGATGGTTTCTAATGTGTGGAAGGACTGTTTATTCAACAGCAAAATTATTTTTAAATAATCTTACCTGCTTTTATGTTGTTTTAGTTTGTAAACTAATCTAATAGAAATACAATAATTAAAAACCAACAGGGGGAATTGATAGCCTTAAGTAATTAATGCACGCGGAAAACTATTATTCCAGGAACTGGAATACAAGACCACATGACTCCAGGAGGTTGACAAGCAATTCAAGCTTTGTACCCCAGGGGGTCTGGAAACCATTGTATTCCAGGGAGGGATGTAGATAAAGAATTGTTGATCAACAGATAAAGAAATACTAGAAAAATCACTGGACTGCAACTCTTATTCAATTAACCTCTTTTCCAACCCCGTTACCTACCCTTTCTTATAAAAAGGTAGTTTAAAATGTTAAGATGGTCTGTTAGGGTACATAACCTGCCATCTTCTCAAATCGCTGGACATCTGAATAAAGCAACCATAGAGATTCAATCCTTGTCTTTACTTATTAGTTCTGGTAGTGATGGGCAGAACAAACACTGACTTTTCCAGTTTCATTCTCATAGGGACAGAGATGGCCAGCAGGGAGCAGAAGAGTCTGGTTGCAATAAAGCTTGAATTCACTGTGGGAGCCTTAGCCCCTGGAAGGGGGTGGAGTTGGGAGAGAGTAAAGGGGAATTTTCTGGAATTGGGACCCCTCAAGGAGAGGGTTGGGTGCCCAGCAGGTGTCCCTTAGGGGTTCGGGGTTGTCCTGGGTCTATGGGTCTTGAGTAGGCAGCCCCTGGCTGTGGGGGCTCATTCAGGCCACCTTGGGTGTGCCCCACGATCCCCAGCTCCTAACCATGGGCATGGTCCCAAAAAGGAACAGAGAAGTGCTAACTGAGAGTTGAGGTTCATCTGACTTGTGTGTAGCTTTCATAGTGTGGCTGCACTACTTTTAGAAAAAGCACATCTATCCCCCACTTAACTTTATAATTAATTCCTTACTCTAAATGCAAAACTGTTGAATGAAAGGACATAAATTTCCATAAATTTTATTGGGTACTACATGCATTCTATCCCTACTCAAGATATCCACGTATTTTTTCACAGAAGTAAAAAAAGATCAACCAAACACTAACAAAATAAGCAACAATGGAAAAGAAAAAAATACAGTTAATATACATAATGTAACATAGGGATGGCTTGTTGCACCCTCAAAAAGAGAAAAGGAGTGATGATGGGGCAGGGCAGAGACAAGATCAGTGGCAGTGCTCTGCTGGGTCAAACTAAAATTGGAAGCAAAATGGAAAGTCAGATCCTATCATTATTTAAAATGTTATTTGGTTTATCATTTTTTTTGCATTAATTTTGATTTAAAAAGTAGTCTTAATCACTAAGATTTTTGGTGCCCCTTATATTTTGTGTCGAGGTGAGTGCTGCATTGGCCTCACTTTAGTTCTGGTCCTGACCCAAACAGTTGTTACGTGAGGTAAGTCTATAAAGAAAGAAATAAAATATTTTTCACTCATTCTATAATATCATCCCTACCTGAAAAACGAAAAAAGAATGAAAATTTTGTATCATATGTTCTTTCCTCTACCTGGAAAACACTTACATACCCTTCAATGCCCTATCTCACTGCAGCAGACCTAGGAATCCAAGACAGGGTGAGGTTGCTGTCTGGCCACTGGCATCACAAAATAAAGAGTGCTCTTGCAAGGTCTTGGAACAGCCTTGGTCCCTAGAGCAAACATTTTGAAGGCATAAAGTTTTCTCACTTTGGGAAAAGTCTGTACCAGAGGCATCAGAGACAGGGACTTCTGAAGGAAGGTGCTCTGGGGCCCTTAGGCCTCAGGGAGTTACTACTCTGAGCCAGGAAGCTGCCCTCAGGCAATACCAGTTCCTGTGGGGAACTGGTGAGGGAGGGGTGGTGTGGATTTAAGATACAACAGTTGCTTTATGGTACTCTGCTCTTGGGGCTTTGTCACCTACCTTCCTTCTCTGGGAGGCAACAGGTACTCCCCACCTGAATCTGGTGATTCGGCTGGGACTCAGCATCTGGCTTTGAACAAATCACTGAACTCTTGGGAGCCTCAGTTTACTTAGTCTAAATGGAAGCAATAGCACCAACCACCCAAAGCTGGTATGAAAATTAAAGAGGGTCATGAGGAAGTGCCAACCATAAAGGGGGCTAAACAAGCAATGTGAATCTCAATGTGAATTTTCATTTTCTCTGGACATAATACAATATAATACAAGCAATCTGGACAGACTTTGCATCCTTTCTTTATGTGAAGACACAAGGGAAGGTAACCTTACAAGGTGATCTGATCATAAATTCCTAACTGGGCTCATAATGGTGGGTAGTCACTTCCCAGGAATTTAACTTCTTTTTTTTTTAAGATTGTGTTTATTTACCTTTTTTCTGTTATCCCCAATGTATTCTTTTTTAAAAAATCATTTTATTGTTGTTCAGTTACAGTTGTCTGCATTTTCCCCCATCACTCCCCCAATTCCAGTCAAGCCCACCTCCCTCCCTTGCTTCTACCCTCCCCGTTGGTTTTGTCCATGTGCCCTTTATAGTAGTTCCTGAAAACCCTTCCCCCCTCATTGTTCCCTTTCTCCTCCCCTCTGGCTATTGTTAGATTGTTCTTAATTTCAGTGTCTCTGGTTATATTTTGTTTGCTTTTTTATTTTGTTGATTAAGAATATAACTTCTTCAGAGGAAGATTTTTTAAGCCAGCCATGTCCATTGTTCTTGGGCATCTAGGCTAATGCATCTTCGAGATGCCTGAAGGATAACCACCTTTAGCAAAGCACATAATCTTGTTAACTATCCTGTAATCCAATCCCTGTCTTGCTTTCTCCCACCTGCAGGTAATCTACCTTATTTTCCTTCTTAATTTCAAATGCAGAAAAGAAGCTGCAAAACTTATTCTTGAGAGCATTTGAGATCTTATTCCCTGGCGTAGGTCTTCAGTTTGATCCATACTCATGAAAATTCTCTAGAGGTTTGGATTTTTTTCATCAACACTTACCTACAGAGCTTTTTAAATATAGATGTGTGTTCTTTATGTTCTCTCCTAATTCCTTGACCCTCAGACTTAGTTGATCACAAAACCTTGTTGATTTTACCTCTTTAGGAGCTGCTGCTCAGTCTCCCCATTTCTGTACTCACTGCCACAAGGCCCTGCCTCACCTACAGCCCATTTTCACTGCCTTGTTGGCATCTTCCAGGCAGATACCAAGCCTGGGTATCTCCTCCTTGGAAGCCTCATGGTACACTCTTCATTCATGGGCATAGCCTGATGACTGTTCGTGATATCTGAGCCCTTTTTCATGAGCACCTGGCATATTTACCAGGCTTCTTTGCACCAGGTTCTAGATGTGAGCTGAAGTACTAGATGTGATCTGTGCTTTATTCCTTCAAATGTACACTCATGCCTGCCCCCTTCCTTTCTTCCCCTCTGGTTAGCTGGAACAAGGATACAATGGCAGGAGCTAGAGCAACCATTTGGGATGATGGATTGGAAGCCTCATGCTCCAGACTCCAGATTCAGGAGGGTGAAAGATGGAAAGAGAAAGAAGTGGGTTGCCTTTTCCCTGCTAGCCTCCATCTTGGCCATGGCTGTGTCCTCTGTCTGAAGCCCAGCCTGATAAGTGTCATCCCTCCCACACGGCAGTGCTCTCCGTGTTCAGTGACGAGCCCTCCAGCCATGGCTCCCCGCTGTGATCTAGACAAGATATTAAGAAGCTAAGAAAATTCCCTGGCAAGTGGAATAGGATAACTGAAATAGTTCAACACAATGGCTGAACAATTTACAGCTAGATACAAAAGGTCACCTCCCTAGAGATAACATCTAGGTCTCAGTTGTGTTTCAGCTCCAAGCCCAGAAAATCAGCAAAACCAGGTGAGCTATACCAGACCAACTGCCATGACTAAAGACCCCCTGCCACTGACCAATCAGAAGAGACTATGACACTTGGGGCACACCTGGAGAACTGATGAATATTATACTGAAACCCTCCCCTGAGATGTCCCCTAAGATTCCTGCCTGCAAAAAGGAGATAAAAGCCTCAAGACAAAGGATCCAACATAAATGTCTGTGCTCTTCTTGTGCATAACAGCTGGAGCCATACCTTTTCCTTTCTTCCCCCCCATATCCGCCCCTGACAATTCTCTCTTCACAAGGCAATGACCAACTGGCAGCTCATCTTAGGCTCATCCCCTGAACCTGTCCTCCAGGCCCCTTTTCTCTGACTTCCCAGTGAGTTAAGGCAGCCCAGCCTAGGCTCTCTTATTGCTTCTTCTATGCTAAGCTCTTCTTGCCACCCTCAACAGATCTGAGAGAAAATGTATTAATAAAAGTCTTACTTATCTACTTTCATCTTATCGATTTGTAATTCTTTACTGTGTTGATGAGAAGAAACGAGCTTCCAGTAACACATCTACCCAATGGGCTCCTTTCACCACACTGTCCTTATTTGGGTGCTGCTGAGGGTACCATAGGTTTCTTCTACTCATCCTGAAAGTCCCAGTTCTTAGACCAACCTCCACCTTCAAGTCTTGCCTTGAGCCCCCTTGAGCTCCTCACTCCCACTTATTTCCCTGCTTTCCCACAGGGCTGACTCTGGAGAGCATGCTAGCCTGCTGGGCTGGCCCCACTGTGTGCTCTGTCTCATTTCTTGACCCTCCACTGTTAGGTGCTGGAGTAGCAGGTTTGTGTCACTCTGTCTTCATTCTGTGGGGCAGTCCCAGGCCCAGGCATAGTGCCTGGTGGGCACATCAAGGATGAGCAGTGGGGATCTTCTCATAGTACCAAATGCTCATGTGAGGCAGGGAAGGCCAGGCTTGATCAGGCTCAGGGTAGAATTTGGTTAGGTATAAGAAGAAATGGAGGGCCTGGGTCGGGCAGACTCTGTCCTTCAGGTATACAACCATTGGAGGATTCTCTGCACAGAGGGCAGGCCCAACTCCAGCCATGCCCACAGAACCTGTTCCATGTGTGTAGAGCCCAGTGAAGAACAAACATGTGGGGAACTTGTTCAGAAGTGATCGAGAATTTCAAGACAGCAGTAGCAGAGCAATAAGCAAAACATGGGGGCCTTTCTAAGTATGCACCCCTGAGCAACTGATTGCACAGGTTGCATATGTATGAAATTGGTCCCAATGTCAAACTAAGTGTCTCAGAGATGGCATTTGTCCATTTCTCCTTCCCTTCCTCCCTCCTCTATACCCCCTCTCTTATTTATTCATTCATTTTCTTCCTCCCCCTGACCTTCCCTCCCATCCTTACTGGATAGGCATTTTATCAGGGATTCCCTGGAAATCAGACAGAGAGCTAATTCAAGGACACGTGCTCCTGCAGCTTATTCCAGTGGTGGGGACAGAAAGCTACTGAGTAGACAAGCAGAACAGGCAGCTGTTTGCTGGAGGAGAAGAAGGCAGCAGGGCCTGGGTTGGTGGAGTGACTTTTGACAGGGTGGTCAAGAAAGGCTTCATGAATAATGTGGCAAAGGACATGAGAGAAAGGACAAAGGCAGGGTGATCAGCTATCAGGTCAGAGGGAAATTGAAGCAGAGGTGACGGTTTACTGCTGGGCAAGTGTAAGTGTGGGGCCAAGACGAGTGGAGCATGCTGTCCAGAGCTTTGGCCTGAACAACAGGAGAGCTGGGTACCCTGTGCTGAGATGAATGAGGCACAGATGGAGTCGGTGTGGCAGTGAAGATCAGAGATTGTTTTTGGAGATGTTTAGGTATCCATGTGGCACTGTGGAGGAAGCAGTTAGTCCAGAGCTGGGGTCTGCCCTGCTCCTCTGATATGCAGTGTGGCCAGGTCTACAATGTAACAGAATGCATGCACAATCTGCTCCTGGGGCAGAAATTTCTGAGTGTATAGGACAGAAAGTCAAGTCCACACACATGGGTTTATATCAGATGACTGGCTCAGCACAGGTTCTCAGTTCTGCTCTCTCTGTAGGACCTGTTGTAGTCTTGGATCAGGCAGACAGACAGATAACACCATTCAAAAAACATCTGGTTTATTAGGATTAGCTGTGGCATATTGATTCCTTTAATAATTCTAAACTGATACATGTTTCCCCACTAACAAACAGCATACATTTAGGTGTGTGTTGAGCTGCAGTGACAAAAGCAAACAGGTGAATTTGTTTAGAAAATCATTGTGATCCTAATGGGTTTATGTTAGCAGTGGTGAGAGAAAGAAAAAATCTTGCTACAGGGTGCTGAGCAGAGCAAGGTGGGTGTCCAGAGCATCTTTCTGTGCTCTTTCCATGACCCCCAGTGCCCCTCTGGAAACTGAGGTGGAAGCTGGGGTCTGTGCTGGGTGAAAGGGAGGCTGCCCATTCCCTGCAAAAGAATGGGGTCCTTTGGGACTGGGAACCCCTACACTGGCTACAAGTGACATCTTTGCCTAGAAATATTTTCAGGCATGAAACCCATTTCTGTATGGGTCAGCATGACCTCTGGGGTACAGGGAGAAGTGTGTTCACATCAGTGCTTGGGTATAGTATCCTGTTGTGTTCATCCCTCCAGGTGAGCTTGGATCAGCTGCGCCTCTGGGGTCTCTTCCCTGGCTAGCCTATGCCCTCCCCTCACCTTTTTCAGAGCCAGGCTCTGTGTGAGACCTATTGTCCCTTCCAAACCCAGCTCATCTGCCTTGCTCACATGGCACCAATTTGAAGCTCCAGATGTCAGTGCAGAGCTGCCAACTTTGAGAATGAATTCAAGTGGAATCCCACATAGTTTACTTGGAGTACCTCAGGTAAGACTCCAGACACAACTGATGTCTGGCTCCTGAGCTCACTCCTCATTTATTTCAAATAATTTTTTTAATATAGGCGATTCTTTAACCAGATGTGTAAATGTGATTGAATTTGTCTTTGTAAGAACATTCATTTAAATAAATTCATGCATCTAAAAGATTTATGGTTAAACCATGTGCCTGATATTTAATTTGAGAGATGGTATTGCGGTTACCTGCTTATGGCAGAGGTAGGGCAGCGATAGAGTGGGTGGGAGGTGTGGGGACTTTATGTGACACGAGCTGTCACAGCTCTGGCAAGAATTCCAGGTCTGGGCTCAGGGGGGTTTTGTGGGTTTAGAACTTTGTAATGTAGTTTCTGCTTTTCCTTAGCTGAGGAGCACAAACATTCACGTGGCTGCCCAGCTGAAGAGACACCCACCTTGTCTCTCAGTGCATTTCTTACATTTTTCTCCCTCAAAGAGAAGTCAGAGAAATAAGACAGGGCAATGGAAGCCACTCTCTGTGGGGAAACTGGGGCCCTGCCCCCAAGGGGTAGGTACTTGGGTACTTTGCCTCTCCTGAGGGCCAGGGCATGAGAACAGAAACCTGGGCGCTTGGCAAGAAAGCATGATCAGACTGCCATTGGAAGGCGACTAATTCTAGCTCCGTCATGGTGTAGGCAGGTCCCTGCAGGGGGGGCATAAATGGGTCCCCTCTTTGAGGACTGGAAAAAGCCCTGGAAGAATAAGATGTGGATAAGGGACAGCAGTTCCACTGCTAGAGGAAGAGGAGTGAGAGATCCAACTCCTAGAGTCAGAGGCCCTGGCAGGGAATCCACTGCCTCTTCTCTGTAGCCTGGAGCTCCTGCCTGCACCTTCCATGGGAGTCAACACTGAACAACTGACCCCCAGTGGCTCTTCCCACCACATGGTCATAGTTATACTAAGGAGCCTCATGAGGTCACAGCAAGTCTGATTGAAAGTGAAGGTATTCCTGAAGTGGGCAGTGATCCTTGTTTATTGCTGGCGCTAAATGAGGGCCATGGGTGGGCATTGGCACCTGAGAAAGGCTGGTCAGGCACTGCGGGGCCTCGGCTAGGAAAGGTCTAGGAAAGGTGGGCCCTATCAGCTAGCCTCACCTGCCCACCCAGCTGCAGGGCCACCAAGTGGGGACTCCCTTCTTCTGCCACCAGATGTAGCTGTGCTGCCAGGACTGAGCTCCCAGGACAGTTATGGGCCCAGACAGATAGGGACCAGGGAGAAGCCTGACACTGCCACTGGTGGTGCTGAGGGCTTTGCCTCTGGGGGCTATGCATTGATGCCTTTAGCACAGAGTTCCCAGGCCAGCTTTTCCTACGCCTGTGCAGAGGGATCAGATTCATGTGCCTCCAAGCCCCCTTGGGCCCACTCACCCCCTCACCTACCTACCCAAATAGTATCTGCTTTAGAATATACAGTATATATTAGACATTCCCTCTTCAATACAATTGTCCTCTCATAGTGCCAGGTAAAATGAGCCATGGAAGGAAAGGCAGCCCTTGAACACAGCTCTTGATGGGCAGCCTCAGGCTCCTTGAAGGGGAAGAAGGGAGAATAGGGTTTCTTGTCAACTTCTCTCTCTCTCTCTCTCTCTCTCTCTCTCTCTCTCTCTGGGTTAAGTTTCATGCCACCTCAAAGCCCCATTCTCACTGACAAAGAGTTGACAGGGGTCACAGGGAGGGACTATGTATTCTGAAGAAGTTCTAGGCATTTTCTGGGGCTCAGAGGGCACATAAGTCTTCCCTGGGAAGCTGACGCCAACCACCTCATCACATCACAGCCAGAGAAAGGCCAACCTGAGATGAATGGGGATGGAGAAGTTGTGGGGACTAGACAGGTGGGCAGGAGGGGGACACCTCCAATTATTGCAGTCAGGTGTCCCAGAACACCAGAAATTCCTGGGAACCTTGCAAGAGCTAGGAGAGGCAGAGCAGAGCCTCTGCTGTGTTTTAAGGACATTCCAGTACATTCCATCTGGAAAACTGCCTGTGAATCTTCTCACCTGGTGTCCTTTCCTTCTCTATTTTTTGCATGAACTGTCTACCCCTTAAGGTAGGTCCAGGGATGGACAACATAATATAAGACAAGAATGTCTTTTTTTCTTTAGTAAATTATGCTAGGGATTCCTCCAATTTGTGGGATTGTTTTCTTTTTGCAAGCCACATCTGAGAGGTCAGCTTTTCCCCTTCCTCTGACCATTTCCCTAACTGTAGGATTGCCTGGCTGGACAGTGTGCTTAGGGTAGAGACCCTGTTCTCGATGCCACTGTCCTTTGAGAGACCCATGTGTTTATTTCATGGAAGACGGAGTTGGTTACTTCAGGAAGCTCTTTGTGGAGAACGTGGTAGGCACCTTCGTAAATCTGGAATTAGGAGAGAGAGGAAATCAGTGCTATAGGAAGCTACAGGTGCAGGGAGGGAGGCCACAGGCGGCAGCTGGAATCCCCCAGGTTCTCCCCCTGTCCCCAGGACTCCTGTCTTCATGGTACTAATGCCTTTTGATCAGATGATGGTTCAAAAAAATTAAAATGTCCCAATATGTTCTAGCACTTCCTTTCTTAAGTCAACACATACTTTCCATTTATTCTGCTTCTCTCTCCAGCTGTGGACCTGGTCTGTGCCTCCATCTCAAAACTTTGATTTCCATTTACTGTCTTCATTTACTTGCCTTCCACTTGGACCTCAGCTGATCCCAGTCTATTTTCACTCCCACAAACCCTCAGCAACTGTTCTTGGCAGGGGCTCCAATGACCTTCAGTCACCATAGCCAGGGAATACTTGCTCTCATATTATTTGTCTTCCCAACATCACTCAAAAGCTGTTAACCTTCTAGAAATACTTTCCTCTTGTGGTTGCTTTCAATTCTTTTCTCAAATTTCCAATGGACCCTCTGATAGGTATCTCAAAATGGAACTCCCTGTGTCACCCATATCGGGGTAGGGGTCATAGTCTCCTCACTGATGCAGGCCCAAGCTCAGGATTCATCTTTAATCACTTGATCACTATAGTCCCTCTCTCTCCAGGTCTGGTCAGGCTGTCCCTTACCTTCACTGCCACCACCTCAGGCCAAGCCCATCCTCTTGGCCTGATACCACCATCTTCTCACCTGGTGTCCTTTCCCCCATTCTTGTCTCCACATGGCAGCTGAGGGATGCTTTGAGAACTAGAGTTGGAGCATGTTGCTCTCCAGCTCAGAAAACTTTGGTTGCTTTTTCATAGCACTAAGAGAAAAATTCCAGACTCCTCCTCTGCTGCCAGGTCCCTCTGTCACATAACATCCTCACCCTGTTCAGCACACTTCTACTGCACTGATCTCCTGGTTGCTTGCATACACCAATATTTTTGCAACTTGGGTCTATGCAGTTGCTTTTCCCTTTGTCTGGAATATTTTTCTACTTCTCTAGTCACTGTTAGCTCTTAGCCCTGCCTTCCTATCTGAAGTAGGTACTTCACCTTTTGTCTAGTCTCCCTGTCCCCACCTTCTGCTTAATTTCCTTCAGGACATTGACCCTCTTCATCGTCATCATCATCCTGTCTGGTTGTTTGTTTGTTGCTCATCTGCTAGGATGGACTGCTTGGGAAGGTTGAGACTTTGCCTGTCTTGTTCACTGGTGCTGGCACAAAGTCAATGTTCAGTGAACACTTGGATTGAATAAAGAAACAGTTGAATGGAGAGTGAATGAACAGATGAGTGCTCTGCATGGCCTTCTTTTGCAGGGCCACCAAGGTTCCATTCCAGCAAAGGAAATGATCTGTGCAGTGCCTGCACCAAAACTACAAAGTGCTCATGGCATTTATACTTTCCAGCATTATAAGAGCCAATCTTCCTTTTTATCTTTCTTTCTGTTCATCTAGGAGTCTATATCTTGTAGTTGGTATGGACCAGGGTCTACAATGCATAATGGTGTGAGGGGAGCACTTGAAAGTTTGCAAAGACATAAGAGTTTCTGTCAGTACAGTAGGGAATGGAGAGGGTTAGTGTGCATGGGTCAGAGGGTATGAGTTTGAATCTTGACCCTACGGCTCAGTAAGTGTGTAATCTGTAATGAGTTGCCTGCGCTCTTTGTAACTTAGCAGGAAATGGCTCTGGACTCAGGGCTTCCATGCATCCACTGCATAGGTGGTAGTGGCATAATCTGGGGACACATCCATTCATTCTTACACTGGGGCTGTGCTCTGCCCAATTGACTGCATATAGCTGCCTTCAGGGTCAACTGACAGGTACTTAGTGGGTGCTTCTCCTCCTCCCATTACCCCAGCTGGAGCTCTTCCCAGTTCAATCAGATAAATAAAAATGGGAACATTGGGATCTCCAAATCACATCTCTAAAGGCCCTCTAATTAGTCCATTGCAGTCTGTATGTCTGACAAGCCATGTGGCTAAGCCACAGGTCCCATCCCCTATTGCAGATTCACTTGCAGACCAGATCCTGCCATGTCCTGCTGCACCAGTACACCCACAGCCCTTGGCAGTGGTGGCTGGTCCCAAGCTGCTGCAGCAAACCAACCTGCACGGAGGCCGGATGGCCGCAGGACTTTGGACCTTGGACGTGGAAAAGTGGGACACAAACTCTTAGAGACCTTTCTTTCTCTGTGCCCTGTTGCAGGATTTTTTCCTTGACCTGGGCACCTTCTGAGTATTCTCTTTGTCCTTTTCAAGCTTGTTCATGTGAACAGCCAGCTAATGGCTTGTGTTCTTGCTTAGAATTAACAACTGCTTTGTATTTCTGGTACTTATTTCCTAGCGGGGTCAGGCTGGTTCCATTTCAATATGCCTCTCCTGGGAGTGGCCTTTCGGGTTCTGGGAAGATGTGCCCAAAAGGATACCACCTTCCCAACCTTGGGGAAGTGAGGGGGTTAGATGTTCACCTTGAGTGTCTTGTCCTGGCTCTTGGCGGACTCCATGAGCAAGTAGGCCCCTTTGCTGTCACACAAGCGATCAGCAGAGCCCTGGAGCAGGAGGAAAGGCAAGGTCAGCTTGGGGAGGGCCCGCTCCACCCTTGAGACAGCATTGAGCAGCTGGATGCCAAAGCACACTTTCAGTCCTGCTCGGCAGATGAGGGGGTCCATGTTATAAAGGTCGACCTGAGGGAAAAAAAGAGAAAGGTTTCTGTCACTTCATGGGTGGGGGAACTTTTCTATTTTCTGTTAGCTCTTCCTTCTTCTCTATGAATCCTCACCCGAGGATATGTTTATTGATTTTAGAAAGAGAAGGAAGAAATGGAGAGAGAGAGAGAGAGAGAGAGAGAGAGAGAGAGAGAGAGAGAGAGAGAGAAACATTGATTGGTTGCCTCTTGTGTACATCTCAATAGCGGATTGAAACAGAAAAGAGGTATATGTCCTGACAAGGGACTGAACCTGCAACCCACATATGTGCCCTGACTGGGAATTGAACCTGCAACTGTGTGTGTGTGTGTGAGACAACACTCTAACCAACTGAGCCATCCAGCCAGGCTGTTAGCTCTTCCTTCTGCTTTGGCCTAAAGAGCTGATTCCATTCAGTCAGCCTGTTTGGGACGCAGGTGCCAAGGGCCAGCAGAATGGCCAGCCCTTCCCTGACCCAGATCTATACTAGTTTTGATGCCTATCTTCACAGTCCTTGTTCTATGCATTCCGCATTCATACATGTGTCTGTAGACAGTTTCAAGTGTTAATCCTATATTTTTATATAGGCAGCATTGTATTATTTACATAATATTTCACTAAGGAATAGCTCTGAAGATATTTTGATGTCATCTGAATTTTGCTTTTTCTAAGCCTGTTTCCCCTTACTTAGTGTCCACCTGGTAGAAGTAGGTGAGGGGCACACACAAGATGCAGGGGCAATGGGGGCCATGGTAGAAGGCATGGGGATGGTTGGAGTTGCTCCTGAGGCACTTTGGCAAGGCACTACCCCACAGGCTTCCAGAGGAGCAAAGTCCAGGGCAGGTCTGGTCTGTGGTGGGCTCTAGAGTCCATGTCCTTTGGGCTGCAGAAGACTGCCTGTCATTCTGACAGGGATGCCTGCTGCTTCTCTAGGAGACATGCCCAGAGGCTGGGTCCTCCCTCCTTAGTCATCAAATTGCCCAGGACCTAACTCTGACACTCTCCCTGCTTATGGCTCAGAATCCAACCCAGCCTTTCATGGGGATACCCTGATACCTTGTCCTTGTTCTCCTAGGCTTCACTCCTCCTGCCTCTAAGAGAACAGTGGGTTGTCTGTTCACTGTGACCCCAGATGAGGTATTGCCCTCACGAAATCTGGGTGAGAAGTATCTCAGCCAATATGGGTGGGTGTGAAGCCACAACCATGGCTTATCTCATTTCCCTCACCTTTGCCAGTGGATTCTCAACTGGCTGGAGAAGTGCCACATGTTTTTAATACTGGGTAAGGGAGCAGAGGAGCCATGGGGATAAGGAATACAGGGATAGCTGGAGGGAAATGTGCTTCCAGCTGTCCTGTGTGAGGCTGCCAGAGTGTCCACTGTGTTCCAATCTGAGTCTGCAAGGGCAGGGGCTACACTGCTTTTATGTTACCACCCCTGTAGGGCTTGGCTAGAATCTGGATTCACACCAAAATGGAACAAACTATTCTGGGTCATCCCTGCCATCCCTGATTCCTCTGATACTGGAGACAGAGCAGGCAAATCAAACCTTTGTGGAAAGCCACATGAGATAATTTAACCACTTTTCTGCAGCTGAGCTGGTGTGAATCCTGCAGGCTAGGCTATTTGTTTGGGGGCTGAGGGGACAAGATGCTGGCAGGGTAATGCATAGGCAGTACACAGCCATAGCAGTTGCTTGTCCAGGGGTTGCAAGGAGCCCTGTTTGGGAGCAGAGCCTGGGCTTGGAGTCTGTTGAGAACAGGCTAACAACGAAAGCAATGATAACTGCAGCACCACTGACTGGACACATACTTTGTACCAAGCAGAGTGCCAGGGCATCACATACAAGATCTCATTTAATGAAAAGAAATAAGAATAGCTAATACTTCTGAGCTCTTTCTGAGCATGTACTAAGTGTATAACCTGATCAACCTGTCTGAGGAATGACTCTTATTGTCCCTGTTTTGTAAATTAGGAACCTGCCTATTATACATTATCCAGTTCCTGTTCTCCCCTACAGAACCCTGAAAGTTTCATTTGGAACACAAGGATCCAGAGTAAAGACTACATTTTCCAGGCTCCCTTGCAGTTAGGTGCGGTCATGTGACCACATTCTGGCCAATGGGAAGTGAGCAGCAGTGCTGTGTACTCCCTTTTGTCAAAAGCTTATCTTATTTATTTCCCTCCTCCCACCTATCAGGACACAGCAGAGCAGGGAGGCAGATGAGGCTATAGGGACTAGAGCTGTACTCCAGAAACAGCAAGCAACAAAATGCATTGGAACATGTGGAGCTGGTCACACTGAGAAGTCACTGTGAAGGGAAATAAGCTTCTACTCTGTTTAAGTTCCCATTGTTGAGGTCTGGGCCTCTGCAGGCTGGCAGCCCTGCTAACAGCACTCTATTCTATGCTGCTGGGCCCTGGTTGCAGGGAATATGTCCTTATGAGTGCACAGGGCTAGAGTTCACTAGACCACCACTTTCCTGAAATGGCCTGCCACCTTGCCCTGCTGACCCAAGACATCCTGGCTGCATGAGGCCCCTTGGGGAGTCTGTTCCAGAGTCTAATTACTCTGCCAGCCCACTTGGCTTCCTGCTTTTGGCTTCATTTTCCTTTTCCTGATCACGTAGTCCCTGTTTACACAGTGGCTGATTCTGGGCCTGGGGGAGGAGCTGCCAGATATGTCGGAGAAAGGGCAGTCCCCTGATGTGAGCCACAGCCAAGGCAAAAGGTGAGGGACAGAGGAAAAGTGGGATTTGGAGTGAAAAGGAGGGCCATACCTCATGGGAAAACAGACTTAGAAGGCCCAAACCCTCCTGTCAAGTAACCATTCTGGTCCTATCACAGTGGTATTTGCTTGCTTGAAAGCTAAAGGTGACAAAATGAGAGGAATGGAGAATAGAAATGTGGTAGTTAGGGGTGGGGCAGGAGGAAGTGGTTGTGCTATACAAGGGCAATATGAGGGATCTTTTTGGCGATAGGACATTCTGTGCTTTGGCTGTACTGACGTCAATTTCCTGGTTATGATGTTGTCCTATAGTTTTGTAAGATGGCAGCTTCGAGAGGAACTGGGTAAAGAGTCCATTGGACTCCTCACTATTTTTCTCACAACTACATGTGAATCACTATTACATCAAAACAAAAAGTTGAATTTAAAAACATATAGCAAAGACCCATCTTTGGCAATATCTCTAGTACCCCCTTCACCCAATTTTTTTACTACAATTGTTCCTGCTAGCTGAGAATGTATCAGTTGGGGACATGTCAGTTGGAGGATGTGGGTCCAGATCCAGGTGACCACATCTTTGCTTCAGGTAACTGACCTCTGGGGGTGTCTCCACTGTTTGCAATTTGAAGTTTTATATCTTGCGAGGAAGGATCAACTGACAATATGAAGGAAACCAGAAGAGTGAGGAGCACCCATCCCTGATACTTCCTAGCCATGATGTGGACCTGGCTCCTAAACTCAGTTGGCTCATTTGTGAAATGCGGGTGATAGTAGAAATGTTTCGGAGGACTCTAGGGAGATTAAAAGAGATAATGTAGATACAGTGTCAAGGCCCAGGGTCTGGCCTCATAGTAAGGTTAATGATGTGTGGGGTGCATCTGAACCTGACACTGGGAACAAGAGGAGGAGAGCCACTCCACCCTGGAGACCTCTCTCCCTTAGAGATCTTGAGTCACATAACCTTAGGTGAAGCCTTATTCCTTCTGAGACCTTGAAGGTTCCTCTTGGGTTTTAAGTTTCACAGGTTGTGAGTAATTTCCTAACCTCCTATGTGTATTTTAGTAATCCTCTAGTACCTTCA
Source organism: Tonatia bakeri (assembly GCA_004024845.1). Taxonomy (NCBI): domain Eukaryota; kingdom Metazoa; phylum Chordata; class Mammalia; order Chiroptera; family Phyllostomidae; genus Tonatia; species Tonatia bakeri. The sequence goes on along the minus strand of PVIA01008851.1, from coordinate 26,704 downwards.
CTGTTTCCTATGGCTCTGAGAGCTCCCGGCAAGATTGAACTTGCCAGCCAGGAACATGCCAGCTGGGTTTCTGATATTGAACACTATCTCTCTGTGGGAAAGAAACTGCCCTAAAGCACAGTGAATATAGCTACAATCTACAGCTAGGAATTGTCTTAACTTGGTTGAGCAAAATCTAGGCACCAACCCTACAGTCAAATCCCTTGACCTGTTTTTAAAAAAGCTATTCTGTGATGGAATGCAAAATTACATGTTTAATTAAAGTAATTTAAATAACGAACACATTGAGCGTTAATTTTGTACCAGGTGCTGTGTCAAGCAAGTACCAGGTACTTGCTCATTGAATCTTCATGGGAACTCATTGTAGGTACTACTGTTGTTATCACCATTTTATACATTAGAAGAGTGGCTCAGGGAGGCTAGGTGATCCACCCAAGGTTACACCATAAAAGGTGGAACTAGGATAAGAACCTAGGCAGTTGGGCTCCACAGTCAGCATTTTAAACCACTCATTATGCCATGCTACCTGTCTAGAGAAGAGAAAGTAAAGGTGAGTCCTGTGGACTCATAGATAACCAGGAGCCATGGAGGTGGCACTCCTCAGAAAAGAAAGGAATGAATCCTTGGTGAGGATCATATACATCTAGGCCTGACGGGTAGTGAAATGACTTAGTGGTTCCCACAGGTTGCCACCCTTTCCAGAAGGGGATGGGGGCACCCTTCTGGACATAGGCAGGCAAGTGCCCTCCTCACATGACATTGTTTACCACTTCACAGAGAATAAGACCCAGCAAGTCCAATCTGCATTTTCCCTTCAGGTACCTACATGTGTCCACAGCTGGGTGTTCCTGACCCTCCTTTCCTCTAATACCCTCCCTATTCCTATGGAAGCCTCACTCTTCCACCTGTGCTTCAGACCCCATCCCAGGATTCCCATCTCCCTCCTCCATTGTTTAGATCTTTCTCAATCCACCTATGTTTATCATAGGGGAATCAGACAGCTTTCTCTGACATATTGGAGAGAGTGCACAAGTGATACCACCCAAGTGATCTCTGTGAATCTGGAGACTATGGGAACCCTACAATGAATGGACATGTCTTTGCAGAGACAATATCCTCATTTCCCACCTTTGTTTTTAATGGCAATTTGTTGTGGAAAGACTTGGATGACTGAAAATCCTCTCCTACAAGATAAACAATGTATGAGATACAGATTCAAAACACTAGTAATCAGGATGATCACAGAATTGATTGAGCTTGGTTACAAAATGAACCAAGAAATGAAGACTATACTAAGTGAAATAAAGGAAAATATACAAAGAACCAAAAGTTCCCTGGAAGGAAAGAGAGGAAACCAGAACTCAAATCAACAATTTGGAACAAAAGGAAGAAATAAACATCCAACCAGAACAGAATAAAGAAACATGAATTCAGAAAAATGAGGAGAGGCTTAGAAACCTCTGGGATAACTTTAAGTGCTCCAACATCTGAATCGTAGGGGTTACAGAAGGAGAAGAGGAAGAGCAAGAAATTGAAAACTTATCAAAAAAATAATGAAGAAAAACTTCCCCAGTATGGCGAAGGAAATAGACTTCCAGGAAGTCCAGAGAGTCCCAAAGAAATTGGACCCAAGGAGGAACATACCAAGGTGCATTATAATTAAGTTACCCAAGATTAAACATAAGGAGAGAATCTTAAAAGCAGCAAGAGGAAAAGAGAGAGTTACCTACAAAAGAGTTCCCATAAGACTATCAGCTGATTTCTCAAAAGAAACCTTAGAACTCTGGCTGGTGTAGCTCAGTGGATTAAGTATGGACCTGCAAATAACACGGTCACTAGTTTGATTCCCAATCAAGGCACATGCCTGGGTTGCAGGCCAGGTCCCCAGTGGGGGACAGGTAAGAGGCAACCACACATTGATGTTTCTCTCCCTCTCTCCTTCCCTCCCCCAACCCTCTTTCTCTAAAAAAAATAATAATAATAAAGGAAACCTTACAGGCAAGCAGGGTAGAAAGAAGTATTCAAAGTTGTGAAAAGCAAGGACCTACATCCAAGATTACTCTATCCAGCAAAGCTATCATTTAGAATGGAAGGGCAGATAAAGTGTTTCTCAGATAAGGTCAAGTTAAAGGAGTTCATCATCACCAAGCCCTTAATATATGAAATGTTAAAGGGACTTATTGAAAAAATAGAAGAAAATAAAAAACTATGAACAGTAAAATGACAACAAACTCATAACTATCAACAACTGAACCTAAAAAACAAAAACTAAGCAACCAACTAGAACAGGAACAGAATCACAGAAATGGAGATCACATGGAGGATTATCACTGGGGTGGGGGAGAGTGAGAATTTGGGGGGAAAGGTACAGGGAGTAAGAAGCATAATTGATAGGCATAAAATAGACAGGGGAGGTATAGGAAATAGAGAAGCCAAAGAACTTGTATGTACAATCCACGGACATGAACTAAAGGGGGGATGCTAGAGAGTAGGGGGGTGCAAGGTGGAGTGGGAGTAAAGGGGAGACAAAATTGAGACAACAATAATAGCATAATTAATAAAATATACTTTAAAGAAAATCCTATGTACAGTGGCTTCCACTGACCATCTCAAGTAGCTTTTCCAACCCTTTGGTCTTAAACTAATCAACATCTACACCTCTTTTGGACTTCAGCTCAGACTTCACCCCTTCAGGGAGGCCTTCTTGACTTCCCAGGCTCTTGTGGCTGGCAGCCCTTCTCTGGTCCTGCACTCACTCTTCAACCAGGTGTTTTTGCACCTGCTTCTCCATTGACTGGAGCATCAGCCCATGGGGCAGGGCTCTGTCTGTCTTGCTTTTGCTGTGTCCTGGCATAGGAGAACCTCAGTAAATACTGGTGGAATGAATGAGTGAGCCAACCTTTTCTAACTCAGCCCAAAAGACAGCATTTCTGAGCACTGGGAGCCCAACACAGATCAGACAGAAGCTGGGAACCTCTGTACCAGGCTCACTGGCCAACAGCTGGCAAAGGGGCTATTGTATTTTGCCGTGTATAATGTGTGTCCATATTTTTGGCCCAAACTTTCAAGAAAAGAAATCTTTCATTTTAATTTTTTAATTCAATTTTTTAAAAAAGATTTTATTTATTTTCAGAGAGAAGGGAAGGGAGGGAGAAAGAGAGGGAGAGAAACATCAATGTGTGGTAGACTCTCACACACCCCCTACTGGGGATCTGGCCCATAACTCAGGCGCGTGCCCTGACTGGGAATCGATCAAGTAACACTTTGGTTCTCAGGTTGGCACTCAATCCAGTAAGCCACAACAGCCAGGGCTCAATTTTTAATTTATTTATATTTAGGTACTTGTTTTTTTTGTATTATAAAGGAATTTAGCATTTATTTTTTAACATATTATGGTACAAGAAATTTTATGTAACAATTACAAAACACAAGCACAGATACAAGGTACAACAAATTTTATGTGCCAGTAACAAATTCGCATATGGATATCATTATTGCTTTCTAGAGTTACACTTTAATGCATAAGCATATGTAAAAGAATTAAAAATATTTATATAGATATGGAATAAATATATGGAACTACCCATTTATAATGCACATCCTTATTTTTCCCTCAAAAATCTGGGCAAAAAAGTATGCATTATACATGGCAAAATATGGTATTCACATTGGAATGATACCCATGGGCCTTACAAGAAAAGGTCCCTTATTAGTTCATTCAACAAAGAATAATTAGGTTTGAAGGAGGAAAGCCCCCCAACAGTAAGCTCTTTGAAGCTGCTTGGTATTGTTTCCCTGTGACTCACTGGGCAGTACTCTCATGAATTTCAGGTTTGTGGGATATTCTAAATGCAAATAATAATTTAGCATAGAAACTGGCCTGAATACAAAACATACTGAACACTGAAAACAGCCTTGTCTGTGGCATGGCCAGTGCCTGCTCCTCTCTTCATGTGATCCCTCCTCTTGGGTCTGAGCAATTATCCTCCTAGCTGGCCACCCCCTGCATACTATGCTCAGATTCTCCCTGGATACCCCTACACCTGGGAACACTGCCATGCATCCCACACACTGCAGGGCCAAATCCAAACTTCCTGTGGCTTGCAAGTCCACAGTGAGCTCCCCTCTGCTTCCTTCCTCAACACTCCTTCCCCTCACATGGCCGTCCCCTCAGCCTTGGATTGAGTAGACTTTCTCCTCTCTTACGACATTTAGCTCAGTTGCCCCTTCCTCTGGGAAGCCCCCTGCCTTCCCCAGGGACACTGTGTGACATCCCTTCAGGGATCCCACTCTTTTCATATGGTCTGTATCTACAGACTGGGGGCTGCCACTGACATTTCTAGTTCCCAGAATGCACCTTTCCCATACCCTAACTCCTGTTTACCAGCAAATATCTGTCTCCTTTCAAGGCCCAGTTCAAGTGTTTCCTCCCATGACAGGTGCCCAGACACTAGTAGTGAGACTGATGCCTGTCTTCCCAGGGCTCCTGTAGCTTCATGGACACTTCTTTAAAAACAGCTGTGATAACAACAGCTTGCATTTACCTAGAGTTGATGCTGTGCCAGACTATACGCTAGGCCCCCAACAGAACTGAGGATCAGTGACACTGAATGTGGTCTCCAAGGTTACATTGAAGCACAAAGAAACAGAACTGGAGAGCTGGGTCCAGATGCAGACCTTTTTGCTCTTCCCTTAAAGCTCTCTGTCTCTTTGTCCTCTGTAACAGAACTGTTGATATGCCTTTCTCCCTTCTGTCTATGACCTCAGAAGATAGGATGACTTATTGGGTGTCCTCCCTTCCATTTTGGAGCCTGGTCCAAAGTGGGAGCTCCACACAAATTTGTTGACTTGACATGATGCCTGCAAAATGACAAAGGAGAGATAGGGCCTTGCCTGACTTGACAGAAAGGCTTCTTGGCCATTTACCAGGAGGTCTGAGCTCCCTCTATGATTGCTGAAGCAGGCACTCAACTTGGGTGGCAGAAATTCCCAAGGAAGACAAGAACCATCAGAAGTAAGGATGACATAGTTCCATTTTGGATATAAAGGTGATTCACATATATGAATTTCCAGTTAATCAAGGGCATGCGACTTACCAGACATTTTTTCCCAGGAATTAGTTTAAGCGTATGCGATTTACTGAACATTTCTTCTCAAGAATTACTTTTTGCCATTAAGGCTTGAACTCCTGGATATCCTGGTAGGTCATAGGCCTGGACACGTGAGCACAGGTGGTTTGTGCACACCCACCAGAGGGTGCTAGGACCTCCTTCTAGAGGACCTTCTTCTGAGGGGCGTCACAACAAGAAGTGAGTCAGAAAGTCAACCTCACTTGCTTCTTTGGGATAGAGACTCCTAGGGTGCAACCTCAGACCTAGACATAGATCCTGAGTGGTCACCAAGAGAAGAGGAAAGCAGCCATCATGTTCTCTACCCAATCACACAACCATGGCTACCTTTTGACAGGTCCAGAGACTGAATAAATTATAAGAGATATGAGAATGAATTACTGGGATTTCTGGCCAAGATGGAGGCATAGGTAGATATGCTTCACTTCCTCATAAAAAAAATTTAAAAACAAAAATAACCAGAATTGCTAGAAAAATCGAACTTTATGGAAGTCTGATAACATAGGAGTTAAAGAAGAAACATTCATCTAGATTGGTAGGAGGGGAAGAGACAGGCAGCTGGGGTGGAAAGGACTTGAGGTAAGGTGGTGACTGTTGGATAGGGAGGTCTAGGCAGCAATTAGCACATTCGTCTGTCCCACATTCATGTGTGGATAAGCCAGGAGGAACAACTGGGGGGCAAGACAGACTGTGAAACCCAGGGTTCTAGTGTGGGGAAATAAAGAGGTGAAGCCTCTGGCTGTAGAACCTGTGGGGGTTGCAGTGGTGGGAGAAATGCCCACTCTCACAGGAGAGTACGTTGGAGAGGCTGACAGAATTCTAGAATGTACACAAGCTCATCCACCCAGGGAATAAACACCAGAAAGGTACAGTTCACTTGTGGGTAGGGGGGAAGTCACTGAAAGCAGGACAAGAGTCAAGCAAGCAGCACTGTTTCCTCTCTGACCCCTCCCCCCCAAACAGCAACATAATGTAGCAAACTGAGTTGCCCTGCCCTGGTGAATACCTAAGGTTCTGCCCCTTGCAATGTAACAGATGCACTGAGACAAAGAAATATGGCCCAAATGAAAGAACAGATCAAAACCCCAGAAAAAGAACTAAGCAATGAGGAGATAGCCAACCTATCAGATGCAGAGTTCAAAATACTGGTAATCAGGATGTGCACAGAAATTATTGAATACGGATATAAAATAAAGGAAGAAGTAAAGGCTATACAATTGAAATAAAGCAAAATATACAGGGAACCAACAGTGATGGGAAGGAAACTGGGACTGAAATCAAATATTTGGAACAGAAGAAAGAAATAAACATTTAATTGGAGCAGATTAAAGAAACAAGAATTCAAAAAAATGAGGAGAGGCTTAGAAACCTCTGGGTCAACTTTAAATGTCCCAACATCCAAATCATAGGGGTGCCAGAAGGAGAAGAGGAAGACCAAGAAATTGTACACTTATTTGAACAAATAAGGAAAAATTATTTGAACAAATGAAGGAAAATTTCCCCAATCTGGTGAAGGAAATAGACATGCAAGTCCAAGAAGCTCAAAGAGTCCCAAACAAGTTGGACCCAAGGAGGAACACACCAAAGCACATCATAATTACATTAGCCAAGATTAAAGATATGGAGAGAATCTTAAAAGCAGCCAGAGAAAAGGAGAGAGTTACCTACAAAAGAGTTTCCATAAGACTATCAGCTGATTTCTCAAAAGAAGCCTTATAAGCTAGGGGGCTGGAAAGAAGTATTCAAAGTCGTGAAAGGCAAGTACTTCCATTCAAGATTACTCTATCCAGCAAAGCTATCATTCAGAATGGAAGGGCAGATAAAGTGCTTCTCAGATGAGGTAAAGTTAGAGGAGTTCATCATTACCAAGTCCTTATTATATGAAATGTTAAAGGGACTTATCTAAGAAAAAGAAGATCAAAACTATGAACAGTAAAATGACAACAAACTCACAACTATCAACAACTGAACCCAAAACAAAAACAAAAACAAAAACAAACAAAGCAAACAACTAGAACTGGAATAGAATCATAGATATGGAGATCACATGGAGGGTTATTAGCTGGGAGGATGAGTTGGGAAAAATGGGGAAAAGGTACAGGGAATAAGAAGCATAAATGGTAGGTACAAAATAGACAGGGGGAGGTTAAGAGTAGTATAGGAAATGGAGAAGCCAAAGAACTTGTATGTATGACCAATGGACATGAACTAAGAGGGGCAGGGAATGCGAGAGGGAGGAGAGGTTCAGGGCAGATGTGGATAAGGGGGAGAAAAAAAATGGGACAACTGTAATAGCATAATCAATAAAATATACTTAAACATAAATAAAAAGGAAAAAGAGAATTACTGGGATCTTGCAGAACCACTTTCATAATCACTGGTCACACACAGCAAGATCATGTGGTCTCAAGTGTTAAAAGTTGTTGACAACTAAGGAAATCAGAAATATGAACTAGATAGAAAGTAATACCGAATTATTACCACTTTTTCAAAGTGTGATAATGGTATTGGGTTATATGTATGAAAGCCTTTATTCTGGGTTCTTTCTCTTGAGCAGCACAGGCTGAGTTAAGAATCATAGTGTATGTAACTTACTTTTAAAAGGTTCTGCCCTGGCTTGTGTGACTCAGTGGGTTGAGCACCAGCCTGAGCCCCAGAGGGTTGCCATTTGGATTCCCCATCAGGGCACATGCCTGGGTTGAGGGCCAGGTCCCCAGTTGAGGGTGTGCAAGAGGCAACCAATAGATGTTTCTCTTACACATCTATGTTTCTCTCCCTCTTTTTCTTCCTCCCTGCCCCTCTCTCTAAAACACTTAAAAAAATATTTTAAAAAGATTCAGCCAACATAATGTATCCACTTAATGACATTCAATTAGGCAACAACAAAAAAAATTAGATAAATTGAAATTAGATAAAATTTCACCAAAATGAAAACATTTTGCACATCAAAGATTGAAAAAGCAACCCACATAATGGGAAAAATATTTGCAAATCATATACATCATAAGGAGTTTATGTCCAGAATATATAAAGAACTTCCACAACTCAACAGTAAAAAAAAGTCAAACAACGTGATTAAAAAAATGGACAAAGTGTTTAGTAGACATTTCTCTAATGAATATATATCAGTGGCCAATGGCCAATAGACATATAAAAAAAAAGCTCAACATCAGTAATCATTAGGAAAATGCAAATCAAAATGATCAGGCAATCTCACTTCTGTGTATAAACTCAAAGGAAATGAAAACAGGGTCTTGAAGAAATATTGCACACTCATGTTCACAGAATCATTGTTCACAGTTGCCAAGAGGTGGAAGCACCCCGGGTGTCCATCAACAGGATGAATGGAAAAAGAAAATGTTCTCTAGCCATACAATGGAATGTTATTTAGTCTTGAAAAGGAAGGAACTTCTGATACATGCTACAACATGTATGAACCTAGAGGACATTATGCTTAAAAGAAAAAAAAAGAACAAATACTGTATGATTATACTTATATGAGGCACCTAGAATAGTCAAATTCATAGAGACAGAAATCAAAATTGGGGTTGCCAGAGGCTGGGGGAGGGGAGGTGGGAAGACCATGTTTAATGGTTACAGAATTTCAGTTTGGGAAGATGGATAAGTCCTGGAGATGGATGGTGGTGAGGTTGCACAACAATGTGAATATACTTAATGCCACTGAACTGAACACCTAAAAACAATTAAGATGACAAATCTTATGTTCTGTATATCTTACCACAATAAATTTTAAAAGATTTGAAATCTGTATCTATATTGATATTTTCTTTTTTTAAGCATAGATAAAGTATGGCAGAGTATTTCCAATTGATGAATCTTAAGAGGAGTATATGGGTATGCATTATACGACCATGTCAACTTTTCTATAGATTTGAAAATTTCTGTAGTTAAATCGTAGGGAAGAGCTGGTGACTGACTTTGACCTCTCCTTTACCCCCAATCTCAGCTTTCTCATTTTTTATTTTGATTTGCTTTGCCAGGAGGAGCCATATATCCCTTAGGCAGGCTTGTGGCAAGGAGACCCTATACCCTGTGGTCAGAGGCCTATCTGGGGCTTGTGTCTGGCTCAGCCACTTATTCAAGCCTTGGCAAGTCAGTTGCATTGGATCCTCATGTAAATGGGGGTTTAATTCAATGATATCTTTGCGAGAGCTTTGCCCAGGCTGTGTTCCTATGTGAACTTAGCCAAGTGTGTAGCTTCCTTCTTCTTCAACCATGCAAAGGTATTTGGAGGAAAAGCTTAGCTTGGCCTGCGGGTCAGGGAGAATGCTTCATTCTGTCTTGGGTCAGGCTGGCAGTTGGGATTACTCCTGGCAGTCTCTCTACAGAGTCACTGACTTTTCTGTTGCTATTTAAAGTCACTGACTTCAGGGACCTTCCTCTCATTTGCTCAAAGCTGCTTCTTCCAGAGTCAAAGGAGGAGAACTAGGAGCAGGAAACATCTGGAGGAAGGGGGCAGGAAGATCAACAGACCCCACTTTTCAGGGCACAAGACCAAGGCAAACCCATTTGCCAGTTGTCCCATATGGAGCTATACACTCCAAGAAACGTTCTAATGACTTGTTATGTTTTTGGGTCATTGGTAAATTATAGCTGCCTCAAACAGACAAATCTCACGTGGGGAGTATGAGATACTGAAACCAACTGTCAACAGTAAACATGTTTAGGTACTAGATCATAGAATCTGTAGGTATAGGCTTTAATTAAATGTTTTAATTGATTGTCAAATAGCTTATAGTCAAACATTAAGGAAGTATGTTAGCCATGTTCTGAAGGGCTGCCTAAAGCAAGTTCCAGGAGAAGTGTTTAAAATTATACTTTGCTTGAGATAATAGAGAAATATAGTTAAGCACAAAACAATGATAGCTTAAACAATAGTAATAGTCACAAGATGTCTAGTTTCTGTTTTTTGCTTTAGAGATAATGTCACTAATGTACAATTATGAGATATTTTGCAGAATCTTGGTTCTCCAACCCAGCACCCTTTGTTCTTACAGTACAATTTTGTGTTGTTGATGTGCTGTTTCTTTGTTAGCAGGAAAAGATAACTTCAGGGCCACAAGGAGAATTTATGAGTTTGTTTTGCAGAAGGAAAGAATGTCTCCAAGGTAGCTGGGACCAGCTGCTGCCGCCCAGAAGTCTGGCTGCACAAAATGTTATCTGTGACTAAAGAAACACAGATTTCTCTCTCAGTTCCCTAAAATTCTCCCTTCCCTACTCCCTAGCTGCATGAAAACTCCCTACTTCAGCTTTTTGATGTAGACAGATTTGAAAGATCTTGCTCTCTCGTCCTCTGGCTTTGGCCAAATTGAACAAATCTTTCTCTCTCTCCAGCCACCAATGTCTCAATGTTTTGGCTTACTAGTGCATCAGATACACAAACCTGAATTTTGGGAGGTGATTTGGTAACAATATGATTAGTGGAAAGTAACAAAATAAAATTGGCTAACCAAACCAGAAACACTGGAAAGTTAATAACCAGTTCTTGGAGGGGACTGCTGTGGGAGGCTATGTCCTGGGGAGAGAGGGGAAGCTGGGGCCTATCTTTAGCTGTGGTTATAATTAGCAAAAAGCCTCAGTGTGACTGAGCTTTCCAAGACTTGGCAGGAGCCTTTGAGGGCAATGGGCAGAGGTGGCCTACTGGTATGAGGGTGGGAGACCTGCATGGAACTGTGGAGCAGGGGGCCTAATCCTTGACACTGGCATATCTCAAACACTGGGTGGTGTCTGGAGTGGAACCCACTTATAGAAATGAAATAAAGTGGGGTTGGCCACTCCTTATAGCTCTTACCATACAGCCTGCCAGCATGCTATAAACAAGCTAGGATACTCCTGGTGGGCATCCAAGAGTATTTATACAGAACAGAGACTTGGTTGTAGAAGACAAAGTACCTCAGTATACAAACACTTCATTGTCCCCAGTGGAATGGGTGCTCAGAATCACAGCATCTCTTCCTCCCAGGTCACAGACCAAAGGATGGAGCTCAGAAAGAAAGCAATGCATTCTTTCATAACTGTGTGGTGTGAAGTGAAGGCAGGTGGAGACTCTGAGCAACTCCTCTCTTTATCCTCCAAATCCTACCACCACCCGCATCATTGGCTGGATGACTATTAAGACCATGCAAGGCTTTTCAGAGTGGCAGGGATTCATCACATTCTGAGGATAGAATGATTAATATGTCAGTATCCACTGTTCTGACCAGGGACTCTAAATGTGTAGACAAACAAAAAATGCTTGAGTAGCAACTTCTTTGTTTCCAGGATTTTAGTGCCAACTGCACTTGGCTCAGAGCAGAGAGGTCTGGGCTCAAATCCTTACTTAGTAGCTATGTGACCTCAGATAAGTGACTTGCCTTGTCTGGGCCCAAGCTTCCACAAATGCAATTACTGGTAATAAGACTGCCTCCTTGGAGCTGTGGGAGACAAAAGGGCTAGTCTGACACAGAAGAAGGGTGCAACCATTGTGCATTGGATTGCACTAAGAAAATTACTCCTGGAGGCCACATAGGCCAGGAGACTGTGTGTCTGAGGGCTGGCAGCTGTGAAGTGGTGCTAGTAAAGGGTGTCATGCTAACAGTCCTGGGTGGGTTGTGAAAGCACTTGCCACAGCAAATCCTAAACAAAAATCCTGCTTTTGACATTGGAATGTTTCCCCAGAGACAGAACCAAGAGTCTGCCACCTTCCACCCTCCTCAGCCTGCACCCTTCCTCCAAGTAAGTGCCTGCTTTTAGTAAGCACGTTAGTCAAATGTTTCCTTTCTTTCTGAGGCTTTTGTAGCTGCAGGGCTCCATGGGAAATATCTTTGCTAAAAGATGTGCTGTAAAACACCCCATGTTAGATTTGGGGGGATGCCTTTTCTGAGCATATTTCCCTCTGGATGTTGCTATTTTTAAAGTTCAGCACATGGTTCAAAGGGAGACTCAGAGCTGGACATGTGAGGGGTAAATTCTCTCTGCTGAGGAATGGAAACACTTGCTCCTATACATTCCAATAGGAGGTCAGCCTTTGTGTTGACCAGCCACCAACCATCTCTCTCCTCAAAGACTTCCTAGCAAGGACATTTATTAGTGTTTCTAAAGAAATCACTCCATTTACCTGACCAGTCAGAAACCTGATACATGAAAGCATGCAACCCAGTATACCAGCTTGTGTGCTGTATTTTTACACCAGACTCACGTGTGTTTAAAGCCTTCAGTGGAATTTTCCATTATTTCAAAAATGAAATGAAAACTCGGAGAGCTGCTACTTTTAAACAAAGAGGGCTTTGGAATATTTTATTATCTCTTGTTTCTCTCTCTTTTTGTCCAAGTACTTTCAGATGGTGAGATAAATGACTCAGATTTGCACCTGGTTGTTTCCTCTCAGATCTCAAAGCAAGGTCCCTGTCTTTCTTTTAACCCATTGTTGTCCTAGCACAGCTGCTGCAAAAATAATTAGTTTTACTAGAGATTGCACAGTTGAGCCAGAGCCATTGTGGGGGTTGCCAGCAGTTGGAGAAGACCCTGCCCCACACTGATTCCCATCACAAAGTGAAACCTGCACACAGAGAAATGGCCCCCAGGCACAGGCTGCATGAACCATAAAACAGGAAAAAGAGCTTAATGATCATAAATACTAGCTGGTAGCAGGCACTCAACCATGGACTTTGAATCAAATGGGTTCAAATCCCGGCTTTGCCCTTGACTGATTGTGCAGCCATGGATGTTATTTAGCCTCTGAGCCTCAGTTTCCTAATCTGTGAAATGGGTTAATGTTGGTTTCATTCATGTCAGGCTTAAACTAAACAACACGTGTTTTGCCTTTGATTTTCCTGGGTCCTAAAGGTGTACAATTTTTTTCTCTACTCAAATATTCTTTGACCCTGTTGGGTCACATTTGGCCCCAAGATATGAATTTGGGGGGCACTGTGGGTATTAAAACTAGATTAAATTAAAATAGAATGCAGATGACTTGAATGGATCTGATACCCTCTGGCTCCCCACAGACCCCACCACTCCCTGGAGCCTCTTTCCAGCCTGATTCATAAGGAGCTGCTGACCCTGGAAGACTGGGAGTTTTAATTCCTGATAGCAAATGTCTCTTTCCTTTTTATTAGGGATGGTTTGCATTTAGTTGCCTATTCTGTAAGTGACTCAGAGTGCCAGGAGATCAAATGTTTAAAAAAATGTATTTACTGACTTTTTTGAGAGAGACAGAAGGGAGAGAGACTTTGACCTGTTGCTCCACCTATCCATGCACCTACCAGTTGACTCTGTATATGCCTGAACCAGGGATTGAACCCACAACCCTGGCACATAGGGATGATGCCCCAACCAACTGAGCCATCCAGCCAGGGCTTAGGATGTCAAATTTTATGATAAAGCTAGAGTTCAACTGCTGAAGTCCCAAGGAAACCTGGGAAAGCTAGAGTACCTCATCCCATTTTACAGGGTCCTTAGGAAGCCACTGCTTTCATGATTTTAAATTTCTAAGGCAAGATAGGAAACTGAGGGAGATGAGTGACAAAATGACTTGCTTAATCCTGAAGATAATTTCAGTGTCTTCCAGAAACCCAGGGTTGCTTCCTCTCCACTGTCTATAAGTCTACATGGGGTTGTTGTCTCCACAGACAGAGAAGGACTGGGGACCACACCCACATACTAACTCAGGTTAGTCCCACCAGTAGGTGACTCAGGCAAGTCTTCTCATCTTGCAGAGCCTCAGTCTGGGGCTGTCCTGTATGGGTGAGCACACAGCACTGACCTGGCACAGAGCATAAAGGCCCAATCAAAGGCAGAGACAGGTACTTGCCTTTTGATAAACAGGAGGTAGGTTGGTTCACTGAGGAACATCTGAATAGATGAATCCCAAAATCTGGGGCTTTGGAGTCTGCTCAGACCCAGTGCCTCAGGTACATTATTGACCTTGACCTTTTATCCATGCTGACCTTTGTGACTGGTCCCAGAGGCAATGACGTTGACCAATGGCAAAACCTCCCAGCTTATTTCCCTCAAAATTATCTTGCTTCTTCTAAGTTTCTGGTTTTGCTTTTATTTTTTAATCTTTCTTCCTTTCTTCCTTCCCCTCCCCCCCCCTCTCTCTCTCTCTCTCTCATTTAGCTTTTATAGAAGGCAATACCACTCTGCTCAGGGGTCTGAAAGATACTCCTGGCAGGATAGTGGTTCCTAGGAGATGGGGTTCATGGGTTACCTCATGATCTGACCTCAGTTTAGCCCTCAACACTTACCTGCTGCCTTACCTGTGGTTGAACCAAATTACTGGTGTTTTGCAAATGAGTTGTCCTCTCTCCATGCTAGAGCTCATTACTTGTGCAGTTTTCTCTACCTGAACCCTTTTCCTCTGATCCCCCTCCAGCCCAGCACCACTCCCACAACCCATTTGACCTGGCCTAAATCCATCTTCTGTCCTTTGCTGTGCTATCCCAATTGCACCACTCTTCCCGCACTCTTGGTCCATGAAGTTGAGTGGGGTTGACACTGATCCTTTTCCTGGACAAATAACCCAGGCTTGAACAATCAGCCAATAAGAATCAGCCCTGGGACTTTTCTTGGAAAGAGGTGCTATTTCCCCCCTGGGGTTGCTCAAGTAAAGCTGCCAGTGGCCATCTCTGCCTCCACTTGGGCAAAGTTTGGTTGGAAATGAAGCTGAACCAGGGGATATGAGACCTGAGGAGAATGAATGGTGAACAAGATTTTTGTGCCCCTGGATCCACTCATGCCCTAGGCCTTTAGTATATTCAACAATAAATTTCACTTTTAAATTTGCTTAAATCATTTTGAATTAAGTTTCTGTCACTTACAACCAAAAGAGACTTGGCTGATATACACACAGTTTTATCTTGTTAGCGCCATTGCATGCTTAGGGCATAGCCCAGGCATCATGATCACACATCCCTTTCCTCCCCATCCTGAAGCCAGATGGCATCTCATGCATCTCCATGCCCCATCACTTCATGCAAAGCCTTGGCAAAAGGGCAGCGAAATACCACCGCTAGGGCTAAAACTCGGATTTCCAACTGGGGCTGCTGCTTTCACTCCTCACCAGCCCCAGCTAACCACTCTCCCCCACCCCCACTTCAGAAAGACTCTCACCTCTGTCTTATTCCGAGAGAGCACGCTGGCATCGATCGGGCCCAGGGACATGTTTGGCAGGACAAGGTTGAGAACTTTTGCTGCCAGGACCTAGCCAGGGAGGCAAAACAAGGGTGTGAGTGCAGTGGGATCCATGCCCAGCTCTGCCTATGGGACAGTTTACAGTAAATTAAGAAAAGTGACACCCAAACTGAACATTAGCCAGGTTTGTTTCCCAAGGCTGAGTGCCCCAGGACTCCCCCTGCTCTGACTCAGACAGGCTTGAGTTAGTCTGGCATAGATCCCTGTGGGGAGTAGGTGAGAGGTGGCCACCAGGGTTGACAGAGGGAATGCCACGTCTATTTTTCTCCTGCTCCAGATTCTGTGTGACAGCTCTCCCCACAATCACTCATCAGTCATTATTTTGAATTATTTTCAGGAGCTGCCTGGCTGAGCTCTTCTGCACAAGCCACTTCTCAGAAGATCTTAAAAAAATACCACAGGAGCAGAATTATCTAAGTCGCCTGAGAGTGAAGCCAGACACCTTAGAAGACACAGAAGGAACCTGCTCTGATCAGAAAGAATCTGTTGATCATTGTTGTGGTTTCTTGTGGAAAGGAACTAAAACAGTCACCAAGCCTGATTAGGAGATGTGTAGCAGAGGGAATGAGGTTTGACTTGATTCCTGGCTGTGCTGCCTAACACATGTGGACTTGAGAGCTGACCACGACTGAGCCTCTATTGCCTTAGCTGCCAAAGGGGACCACTGTGTGCAAAAGCACCAGACACACAGTAGGTGCTTAGTATATGCTCCTTGAACTTGAACCTAATTCTGGTACAGGCCTTCCTGCCCCACCTTACCCCATTTCTCCTGCTGGATCTGGTGTTTACCCAGGAAAAGCATGAACCTGAATCTCATACTTCTGCCCATAGAGGGGGACTGTTCTCATTTCTGCACTGTGCACAGACACTCAGGGATGAAAGATGCTATTCCAAAAGTGAGCTGTGAAATGCTGAAATTAGAATCACATAGAAGGTGATTCTAATCACCTAATCACGCAAACAGTGAGTTCTCAGTGCATGCTGAGGGTGAATGTCACGGAACTAAGTGATGTTCCCTCAGGACCCTTGGTGGGGAGGCAGGGCACTAACATCTACTGAGTAACAATCTTTTGATGTATTGGGGACAGTTGTAGGTGCCCAGTCTTTTAATCTTGACACAAATGCTATGAGATGAGGGTGTATCCTGACTTAATAGAAAAGAAAACAGAAGCTCAGCACCATACAAGGTGGTCAGCTGGACATGGGACAAGGGTGTGAGTGAGGCTACTCTTTCTCTTTATGCCACCAGCCTTCATTATGTTTTCTCTCCTCCAGAATACTTGTAAGTGCTACAAGAACAAATGGCACTGATACTCTCCATGGTGACACAACTGGTGTACTGCCCAGCTTCCCTTTACACTCACAGCTATAAAACGTCCTATTCCTCAGGCTGTACAAGCATGATGTAACCTCACATTGCCAGGGATCAGGCAGAGCTTTGCTCCTAAAAGAACACACATGCATGCATCTATTCTGAAATTCATATTGTCAGTTCTCCATTTTTCAGTGCAAGGATGGCAGCCTCTGAGACTATCATAGGTCATTGCACCCAAGCCTGGTGTCTAGGCAAGTAAACCCCATGCATAGTGACTTGCTGCTATCAATGTGCCAGGCACTACTGCCAGGTTCTAAGCTGATCTGTGATAGTCTAGCATAGATATGTAAAGAAATCCAACTTGAGCACTAGGTTGGCACTTGAGTCGGTCCATGCAATCTGAAGCCTCATGGGATGGTTGTGACCTATATTGGGCAGGTTCAAGAGCCAATATAGGGTTATGAACAAGTACAAAACTAGAAGGGCTCAGAATTCTGGGAGCACTACGAAAGGAAAGGATATGAGTGTTTCCAAACACAGGTCAAATGTCTGTGACCTCCAGGAACTGAAGGCTTCTCTGGGAACCTAAATTCAGAAGTTGGTATCTATGCTTTCAAAGGTTGAAAAGTTGTAATAAAGAGAAAACGCAGCAGATAAATGCACTGCAGGTGCATAGAGAGGCAGTGGGTGGCAGCCTCGTAGCCTTCACTGGGCTCCAATTGTGTACTTTTAGGGATTATCTCCTCCACCAAGGGCAACACTATTAGGAAAAAACTTAAGGCATCCCAAAGTTTGTAGAACTGACTTCTCGACATTTTGCTATATTTAGTGACTCCTGCTCATAGCTCCCTGAGTGGACACAAGGGCTGACGGTTGACTCCACATGTGACCCTGCCATGCCCAGGAATTGAAGGGCAGTTGTGTTCAATAGGACCTTGTGCAAACATCAGTCTCCAGACCCTGCTGCTTCATTTGGCCTGCCTGCCTGGTTTGGCATGGCCTTCTCAAGGATATGGCTGTTTTTCTGCAAACCAGCTTCTTACCCATTTCCAGATGAAATGGACAACAGCCAGGGACATAGTACTTTGGTACACACCCTGCAATAGAACTGAGGAGAGAGACCACGCAAGGCCCATTCCATTTCTCTGAAGCCCACCAGCAGATTTCTCATTTGCCAACAATTTATGTTGTGTTGCTCATCACCTGATTCTGCATGGATCTGGGCATACAAGTGCTGGCCATTTGTGAAGAGGCAGATTTATCCTCATCTTTGAGTTTATGTTCCAGCACTTCTTAAACCAAACTTTTGTATCCAAAAGTGCCAAGGCCTCTATGTCCAGGAGAAGATTCTGACAGTTTACGCTCAACAAGAATCAGAAAAGGTCATGCTATGGCAGGCACCATCCTTGCTTTGATTTCACAGGGAGTAGTGAGGGGGACTAGAGAGACAGGAAAGACTCTCCCTCCAGGAGACAACTATAGGAAAAAAAACTTGTTCTGTCCTTTCCCTGAGTCAGTGGTCTCTTCTTCCTCTTAACAGGGGAACTTTCTGAAGCTAAATGTCTCTTTCAGGAAAAGAGCTTCATGTAAAAAAAGGAGCATTTCTGGAGAAGTATTTGCTTTGCACAAAAATGAATAATGCAAGGGTTTAGTCCCTACAGGAAGCACAACAATGGCAGATCAGTTGACCACCTTACTACCCTCTTCCAAGTGCAAGAAGCCAAGTCCTGGTAAGGACTCCTGCAATGCCAAAGACATGTTGCCAAAAGCACAAACAGGAGGAGACATGACAAGGACACATCATGCTTAGGACTGGAAGTGGCAAGTGGCTGGCCCAGTAGATATGTGCAGCTGTATGCTTCCCACAACAAAGACTCTTGTGGGGGTGGGGTCAGGAGTTGGCAGCAGCTGTTCTCAATACTCTAAGGGAGCTGATGCAGGTGGATTCAGGATGGGTGGATGTCCCTAAAAGGATCAGCTCATGATGACACAACTCCAGTGGCTGAGTGTAATGGAACACTGGTATCCTAGCAATGAGAACTGGTTGTCCAATTACAAATATAGATGAGGGGTCAGTGTGCATATATCACTGTCTGTTCTCCATTCTGCATGATTGGGTACTGAAGGATGACACCCTAAGAACAGAAAAGTCTCATCCTATAGATGATTATCAAAACCTGGGTATGAGTTAACACTTGGGAGAATACATGCAGAGGCCTGAGATGGACACACCCTTCACAGGAGAGTACCATGAGGAAAAATAATGAAGAAGGTGTCTTGAGTCAGGGAGTCCCTTGAAGTGACCTGTGGCTACCTCTCTACCTGTCTACCCAGTAAGACAGCCCTTTGTTTTGAGCATTCTGTTTTTTCCCCATTTGGTTAGAGTATTGTTAGGCAGTATAGCACACCTACCTGGAGGCTTGCCCTTTCCTAATATGCTGTGGCTTTCCTGCTCTAACAGTGACTCATAGACAAGCAGCACCATCAGCTCCTGGAGATGTGCAGCCTATCAGATCAGAATCTGCATTTTCTTGGAAATCCTTGAGGCATTAGTTTGTGCTCTAAAATTTGAGGGACTGGAAGCTGCTGTGTCTCAGAGAAGCAACACAAATGCCTCTTCCCAAGTCCCACAGAGAGAATCTGATTGAGTTGGGACCCTGGAATCAGTGGGGGTTTTTTAGGCTCTCTAGGTGATTCCAATGTGCAGCCAGAGTAGAGAGTGTTCCTGACCCACACTGGTTGGAAGGGAGGGGCACAGATGTCTCAGAAGAGATGTTCAGGTGGTGCCAACCCTCAGCTCTTTTTCTAAACCTGCACAGTAAGTTCCAAACCATATTTCTAACAGTACTTAGTTAGGGAGTGGCAATTCATGTCACAGTAAAAAAAATTAGTTGTTTAGCCTCTTCCCCACAAAAGATCCAAGAATGATGCAGGGGCAAGGATGCTTTGAATAGCTGCAAAAGAGAACCCCTCCCCCTGCTGTCCTTTTCAGGTTTGTTTCTTTCATTGCCCTAGTGTCTGATGAAGGAGAAAAGGGTAGCTTGGGGGAGAAAGAACTAAGCAGAAGCAGTGTTGATTATAGCAATGAAGGAAGACGGAAAGGCAAAGAAGAGGGTCTTGAGGTCCAGTAGTAAGGAAGCAGTGGGGGAATGGACAGAACCTGGCATACTCCACACCCAGAAGGATCAGTTTTGCCCATGTTGTCTGAGTGGCTGCTGTTGCTTTCTGTCATAAACTCCTTTGGCCTCCACTGTCAGACATGAGAGCCTTGTACCTATTTCCAAGGGAAGACAAAGGAAGCCATGACACAGGTGAAGGGGAGGTGGAGTGGCTCACCATGAAGACAGTACAGTCCAAGGTATTACCATTCTTGATGTCATTTTGACCAAACTTTTTGAATAATCCTGTGTGAGTGTAGAGATCCAGCTCAGGAGAGGGATGACCCTAAATAGGACCCCCTTGAAGTGACAGACCCTCACTGTCCATCATGATTCCAATAGACTGTCAGGTCTGTACAACCACAGAGATCTCAGTGACACTGACTCAACAGGAACCCCAGGTCTTATTGCCTGAAGGTAATTTGCAGGCCAAGATTCACAATGAATGGATATTCAGTCACTGACTACCAACCCTAAAAGAGTAGGTGATGATGTGGAGCAATCAGATTCAGAGACCAGGAGCCAAGCAAATTTGCATCAGACCTCTGGTTCTGCATGCCCAAGAAAGTCTCTTATCTTCAGTTTTTTCCTTCTGTAAAAAGGGGATGATAAAAAAAAAACTTGAAGCATTGATGGGAAGGTTACCTGAGTGAGACCTGATTCCCACAGTGCTAGACCCTAACTGCCTTTCAGGCTTCTGGCCCCAGGAGAATCTCAAGAAGCCACTGTTGGTTGATGAAGGAATGAGTACATGCCAGTGTCATTCAGAGTGGAGACTTTAGAAAAAGTAAGTGACCTGCAGCTTTGCAATAAATATATCACAGCTGAAATCCCAAATTATTTAAAAAAATTACAAAATGGACAATTCCCCAGAAACGAGGTCCACTTTATGAGTAGCAAGAGACTGAAATGTGTTATATGTCTTTGCTGTGCCCTTATGGCATTCCTGGATTAACTGCAGGCCCATCATTTTAAATACTACTGACTTGCACAAATGCCTGTATTTTTACACAAAGGTTTAATGGCTCCCTAGGATCAGTTTAAAACTTCTGCCCATGAAAGACTTGACATGAGGGAGGTAAGTACAATTGCTATCCTCTAAAGTAACTCCAGCAGGTTGATCTGGCAAAAGGAGGCTAGAACTCCACATCTTCTGTGCAGGTGACACTAGTGCAAGGGTGAGAGGATGGCTGAGACTGTCTCAGGAGGGAAACTGACCCTCAAGCAGACATAGAATAGAAAGCACTGTGTACCCTTGTTGGTAAGTCCTGGGAAAGCACCAAAAACTTGCTGGCTGCTGGGGCTCCCAAAGGATGTGTTAAGGTGATAACTCCTTCCTTGAGTCCTAAGTGTTTCGAAGTCTGAACCCCAGATGTTAGAGAGTAGGGGACTACAGGACAGAGGTAACAATGCCTAAGGGTGCATTGCTGCTATCAAATTCATGAGCACAGCTAAGTCCCTAACTCCTGGGTATAAGTGTACTTGAGGTTGGAAAGAGTGGCAATCCCCCATGCCCTCACCCATTCCACCTCCACCACCCCATGGATCCAAGGGCCTTTTGGATGTTGGTTACTAAAAACAGATGGGTGGTATTCAGTTGGGAAGTGGGCTAAAGTCAAGAAAAACCGATTTGGGTGGGTTTTGTGGTAGAAGAGAGCGTCCTGCCACACTTGCTTGCAGAGCTGGTGCTCAAGTCGACCTTCAGTGGGACAATCGGCCTCATTCCTTGTGTATGTGTTGGAAATAATTTCCCTCCTTATAAGATGGTGACGGAGAGGATGTTAGCCAAAAATGCTGGGTTTACAAAGGCCATTCACTTCTCCCTACTTTGCCAGGTGCCCTCGTTGGTAGGGAGTGGACGCATCTGAAAGCACTGGAAGAGTTGGCTCCTGCCTCTGACCTCCAGGCAATAGGAAGGAAGATCTCTTAGAAGGCTAGACTCCCAGAAGGCTGAACCCCATCTGGACCCCAAGCTCTGTCCAAGGTTATTTCAATCCTGACCCTGAGGACTCTCAGGGAAAGATGGTGCTCCGCAGCTTGCTACACATTCCTGGGTGTCCTGGACAGCTGAGGAGACTCCAGTTAAATTCAGAGTTTGACATCTTCTTACTTGGGCAGCAGTGGGTCTCCCCTCTGTCCCTGTTATTACTCCAGCCCTACTTTCCTCAGAGCATAATCTCCATGAAATGACCTCATAAACAGCCAAGACTTGATCTGATGCATTAGAGTTTTGTTTCTAAATTTCTCCTGTTCTCATTTCCCTTGTGCAACCACATTCTTAGCACAAAATTTGGAGGCCAGAAGCCTCTGCTCAGCCCACCTTGTTGAAAACAGAGAATCCACGCAAAAACCAGATGTGTGCAGGATTAGTGGTAGGGGTGGGGGAGGGAGATGTGGCATTCTCATATTTCAGGGTATGGGATGTGGACAAAAAAAGGAGTTCTACAGAAAATAACCTCACAGAGTGACCTGATCATAAATTTCTAGCTGGGCAGTCATGGTGGGTAGTCACACCCTAGGCATATACATTCTTTACTGAAAGGCTTTGCTTTAAGCAAGCCCTATCCATTGTTTCTGTGCATCTATGTTAAACATACCTTTGGGGATGCCCCCTTTCATACCCCTCCTTCTCAGATAAAACCACCAAAAATGTAAATAATCTTAACTGTCCTATAATCTGAACCCAGCCTTGCTTTCTTCTATTTCCATACGATTTTCCTTAAATTTCCTCCTTAATCTCAAGTGCATAAAAGGAATGGCAAACTGTTATTCTTTGGATCATGTGACATGTTGCTCCCTGCCATACATTGTCAATTTGGCTCCACTGATAAAAAATCTCTTCAGGTTTGGACATTTGTGTCAATTGTCTTATGTCACCTTCTACACGACCTTCTGTACATAAAAACTTGAGATCTCACCCTGTCTGCTTTAATGATATCAAGAACCTCTACAACAGGAATTCCTGGCCATGAAATAAACATTTGAAAAGTTCTGAGCTGAGTTCTGGGGGAGGGGTCATGAGTCAGAGGACTCATGAGACCTTGCATTCTGCAGTCCCCTGCCAATGCCACTGACCCAGGGAAAGGTCCCTCCTGAGTCTCAGCTTTCTCAGCAAGAGGTGGCCTATAGGAATCTGTCTGCCTTTGGAACCATAAGAACAATCCACTGCATAGAAATGACCTGAAGATCAGTCAGTGGGATATTGCCAAATCTAGAGCCCATCCTACAACAGGACCTCACCTAATCCAGAGCCCATCTTGCACTAGGGCCTCATCTAAACCAGAGCCCATTATATAGTCAAACTTCCCAATCTCTAGACCATTTACAGCAGGTTTTCAACTAATCCAGAGCTCATCCTATAATGGGCCTTTCATTATTCTGATGGGAAGGAGCTGTAAAAGGGACTGCTCTGCAAGTGACCAAATTCAACCTAAACACAAAAACAAATCAAAACAAATCAGCCAACCAAGAGAGAACGATGAAACAAAAAGTGTAGGGAGCATGTTCTATTTGTGTAAAACACAAGAGCAAAGGAGGGTGTATGGGTGTCCACAGAAGATGCATCCACTCCCTCTGTAATTCTGGCTGTCCACCTCCAACTGGGAAAGAAGTCTTCCCTCGTATAAATGTATTACATTACAATTAAAAAATTAAATTAAAAAAAAGATTCAGTGAGACTCTTTCTGGAAGGTTGTCACATAGGACCAGATGGGGGCAGTGTGATCAAGTCATCTGATGTGGGTAGACAAATGAATCATAGACTCAGTCAAAACTGCCCAAGAGCCAGGGGCAGCAACAAAATCCATGGGGAGGACATGCCCTCAGGTCTGAGCGCAACAGGAAATCTAATTCATCTTGATCAATAAGAAGAGACCTACACCCCATCAGGGACAGCTGACCCTACACCCCCTCAGGGACAGCTGACCCTAGATTTGAGAAGGTGATCTGTTAGCACAGGGCTCTGAAAGGTCATGTTGGTATGGCCTTGCCCAGAAATTCCATCTCCACCAGTGACTCTCGGAGGAAATCTTGCTGGCTCCACCTCACAGCTCAGCTGCCATGACCCTTGTGCACATCACCTGAAAAGCCCCACAGTCTGTGACTTTTCTCTAAGAGAAAGTATCTACTGTGGAATACATCCACTTTCTTCTATGGGGAAACACCCTAGACGAAGAGTACACAGCCTTGGATTCAAATCCATCAACAAGTTGTGTGATCTTGGCAAGTCACTCATCTGGTCTAAGCCTCAAGTTCTATCCATAAAATGCAGGTCATGAACTCTCCCTAGGTTGATGAGAGGAGTTAAGTGAGATAAGCACAACACATGCCTGATAGATACTCACTGAGCTGAGTAAATTTTCATGACTCCAAGCTCATGAATGGCAGAGGGAACTCCCCTCCCCTCTGTCACCCTGGTCTTGCTTATTGTACTTGGACAAGAGCCCTTAACTGATTCGGCTCACATTATACAATTATAGTCATGATAGAAGCTGTCTAAAAGGTCATGTTTTCTCTTGCACATTTAAATGGCCAAGAAGTAGCCACTGGTGACTCTGTGGACGACCTTGTTTCTTTCAATGGCAGACATACAGTGGCTCCCACCTCCCAGGCTGTCCCATACCACGGTGAAATTTAGTAATGATAGTCAGTTTCAATAAAGCAGTGGTGGTTTCTTGAAAACTGAGTAAAATTAAAAAGAGCTAGTCATCTCTTTTCTTCCTCAAATTAAATAAATTGTTCTCTGGTTAAATTATCAGATAGTTCCAAATTTCTCTTTTGCTCAACCTTTCCTCATTTGAAATTGGTGAAAATTTAGCTATCTAATTGAAAGCTTATACACAGGACCTGCCAGTCCATTTCTAAGAATTAAGTCTGTGGCTGTGGGCTATCAGAAACATTTGAGGACATTTTGATAAGGTTTCATTCCCTGTCCTGTGCTCCCCTGTCTGGGTTCTGTGGAGAATACCAAAGGCATCAGAGCTAAGGCAATGATTTAAATCAGGGGTCCCAGACCCCCTGGGGCCACAGACCAGTACTAGTCTATGGCCTGTTAGGAACTGGGCTGCACAGCAGGAGGAGAGCAACAGACAAGTGAGCTAAGCTTCTTCTGTATTAACAGCCGCTCCCCATCGCTCACATTACTGCCTGAGCTCCACCTCCTGTCAGATGAGCGGCAGCATTAGATCCTCACAGGAGCACAAAACCTCCTGTGAACTGCTCGTGCAAGGAATCTAGGTTGTGGACTCCTTATGAGAATCTAATGCCTGATGATCTGAGGTGGAGATGAGGTGGTGAGGCTAGCTCTGGGGAGCGGCTGCAAATACAGATTATCATTAGCAGAGAGGTTTGACTACACAGAGACAATAATAAATCAATTGCTTGCAGACTCATATCAAAACCCTATTAGTGAGTGGCAAGTGGCAATTAAGCCTTATCTGTTGGCAGGTGATAAAGCCATCCCTCCTCATTCCCCACCAGCCCTTGGAAAAAATGTCTTCCATAAAACCTGTCACTGGTACCAAAAAGGTTGGGGACCACTGATTTAAATGATCCTGCTGTCATTTGTTGGCCACCTTGTTACCCACCACTTTGCCCTTAGTACTCCTCTGAGAGTTCCCAGAACTGGCTTAGGAGGCAGCAGTCCCACCCAGCACTTGGGTGAACTAGAGTTTTCCTAGGAGATACACAGGGTGGGGATTCTCTAATCTCATTAGATTATTGACTGTCTCGAACCTCATGCCCCTCAAGGACAGGTTCATCATATATCAACAACCCACATTCACAATTAAGCAGCCAAGCTGAGGACCAGTTTCCTTTCCTTTTTCAGGAGAATAAGGCACTTGTTCTGCTTCTGGTAGTATTATTGTTTTGTTTGCCTTGTTAAAAATAGCTCAAAGCCCCAGAATCAAGAGGTGAACACATGTGCCATTGTGTGACATTACAACCAGAAAAACAAAATGATGGCTGGATTAGAATCAGAGGGGAAAGCACTTCAGGGTGGAGGAGAGTGACAGTGAACAAGACTCTATGTTGTAAGTACAAATAGCCTGCAATTCCACTTACTGTGTACTTTTGGCTGAAATTGGCAAATATTCAATGAAAATCAGTTTGAGCCTTGCATGCAACTTGTTAACAAAGGTTACTTTGCTGGAATCCTAACATGTGTAACCCTTTCTCCTTTTAATGTTCACCAATAAAACATGCACAAACAGGATGCCACTTTTCCTTTGTCTTTGGGAAAAAAGAGCACCTGATTTAGAAATTATAGAATCTCGGTGGCAATAATGTTTGAAATTTGTCCAAACCTTAACATAATAGTGTGTTAAGTACAAGAATGGACTTTGGCCCCTTTCCCCAGATTCTGCTTATAAATGGAGGTCCCAGGGAAGCTGTAGGAGTTTCACAGAATCAGAAGTCCATTTACCTTGAATGTTGTTGCAGACTCAGGATTGGCCACAACCAAAGGTGAAATGAGAATCATGCCTGAGAAGTGGCCTGGCTTCTCTGCAGCCGTGAGGATGGCAATGGCGCCTCCCTGCAATGCAAAATGGGCAGAGTTTCTGTGTGCTGGCTTCAAACAGCACATGTTTATGCTTTTCAATGAGCTCCATGGATGAGGTCCTCCTAAGCCTGGCCAAACAGCCCAGAGGAAGTCCACCTTGGAATAGGCACCATTGAATGTTGGATAAACTGGGTCTGTAATTATTTTATTTCACTTTTTTTCCCAAGAGCAAACATTTCAGAGAGGTACAAATAAGGTTCCTGCTTGTGGGCTGTAAATTAAACAACACATTCCTACTTTGCTTTAAACCAAAAGCTGGCAGACATCCAATTGATCCGTTCTGTAAGGCTTAATAGGAGGGTATTTTCTTTCTTTCTTCCTCTCTCTCTCTCTCTCTCTCTCTCTC